>NCSK02000010.1:0-226479 GCA_002276475.2 Chlorociboria aeruginascens | reverse complement strand
CGCCCGCTGATACATTTGCTCGGCCTCGACCAGCTTGCCCTGATTCTTATAAAGGATTCCTAGGTTATTAACCATATTAAGCGTCGACGTATGCTCCGGACCCCATGCTTTTTCGAAGTCTTGCAGCGCCCGCTGGTACATCTGCTCGGCCTCGACCAGCTTGCCCTGGTCGGCGTAGAGGTGCCCCAGGTTGTGGCAATCATATGCTAGCTCATCGTCTACTACCAAGCTGTTTGAAAACATATATAAGCATCTCGCTGCATGCTGGAGAAGTCGACGTTGCATGATCCATGGCTGACTATCCTTCTCTTTAGGGACATGTGCTCCCACAAACGTCACAGCTAGCCTAGCTAGATCGTAATCCCATTCTTGGTTCAGAGCATGAATGGTCCAGGAGTGAACACATCCATGAATGCTATACCCTTTAGACTCGATCGATTCCTGTGAAGACGTGGTGGCTACCTCCACTAGCCCATAGTTACTCAAGACCCGCACCGCACCGTCGAAGCTCAATTCGTCTTTAGTGAGCTCCCGTAGCCATTTAGGGTTGTCAGATTCGCTATGTTGAAGAAGCTCGAACCAAAGATCCTGGTTGTCAAAATACGCCCATAGGCGAAGAAGGTTTGCCGAGAGGGGGTTCCGCTGTTTGATGTTGTCGAAAGAGATTTGCCATGTCGAATACAGCGTTCGATCCACGTACGAGCTTAGTTCAGGACTCGTTTCCATAAGCCTGGCCCATGACTCTTTATATAAACGAAGATAGTCTGAAACACTCCTCGCTGTTTGATCGAGGTATGCTCCAGCAGTAGCTAATGCAAGCGGAAGGCCATCTAATTCTTCTGCAAGCTTCACTGCATTGGGATCTGATTTAATACATTAGATGATAGTTATTAAATCCAGAACGTCCTCACCTGTATTCAGCTCTTGTCGTCTCGACACCGTTGACAGAATCTCAAGGCTATCACGTATATTGCTGAGCTTCCGAACCTGAATAGATTGACCTATTCTGACTTCTGATGACCGTGTTGTAATAATGATTGACCCTTGATATGATTCGGGAAGGAACTTTCTGATATCCACAGCCGCAGGATCTGTCCTGCCGGATAGTTTCGGGGTGTCGTAGTTGTCGTAGATCATCAGCCACCGTGTATTCCTAGGCAGACTCAGCCACGCCTTGACAGACTCAACCATTTCGTCCAGGTTTTGCTTCATTTCTTGATTGCTAGCCGGGATAGTCGACGGGTGTTCTCTCGATATCTGCTTAGCAAGTTGAGTAAAGCTCTGCTTCACAGAATCCTCGTCCTTAATGTTCAGCCAGAATATTGCCGAGTAATCGTCCTTGTGCCGCTTCGCATATGCAAGACTGAGTTGTGTCTTGCCGATTCCGCCGAGACCGTGAAGAACAACTGCTCGACGGGACCCATCCCCTTTGAGTATCTTATGTATATTCGAGAGCTCATCTTCCCTGGCCACGAAGTATTCGACGTCGGAAACATCAGAGAGGCTGAAGGTGACTGAGAAGTCCTCGCGCTTGTACCCTGATCTAGTCAGCAGCTTCCCATTGCCAGCGTGCTTTTACTTTTAACAAGTGCTTATAACAAAAGAGAAAGACTAACCTTTGGAAGCCTTTTCGATCTCTTCTCGGAGTCGCTGCATCGCCTTTTCCTTCCCCTCGCTGTAGATAAGTGGCATGTTAACGTCGAAAATGCCTAGTAGCGAGTATGCTTTGTCTTCCTGGCGAAAAGTCTCACGACATTCTGCCCACGACATTCGCTCGGCGACGCTGAAATCAGCCAACGGGCAACCCCGGAGGGCACTGGCTGGAATGCCTGTAATCTCGCGGATGTGTCGTTCTAGGGACGCCTTATTGCCTAACAGCTCCCCCTCTTTTGAGAAGAAGTCGACTGATGCAGGCGCAACAAGCTCTTGCAAGGTCCAGCCTCTTCTGAACCATTCGCTTTGCCGAAATGTCGACTGCCAGGGCTCGTTGGACTTGTCCACCGGATCGAAGCGAAGTCGAGAAACATCTGGCAGATAAACGTAGCACTTAGTCGCACCCTGGTACCAGCGAAACATCGAGTTAATAGCCTCCGCGAGCTCGACGGCATTGGTTTTGTCGATACAGCAGGTGTCCACCCAAAAGTATTCCAAACCATCACGCCTCGCTTGTTCTCCGCAGAACTGTATCTTGCCATAGCCAGCCTTGCCTTTACTCGTGCCGTCTGTCAGATCCTTGAAAGTGACCTCCTCCGCTCCCCATCGGTGCGAAAGTATAGCATACTTCTTGGGTATGTCGCCTTCAAAGAATTCCGACCGGCTGAAATCGCCATCGTTGTTGTAGTGTAGCAGACGCATTATTCGACTAGGTTCGAGGATCGTACAGAGGAGGGTTCTCGGTAGTAGTTGAGTCGTCGAGCTGGCATAGATGCGAAGGGTGAAGACTTCACGTCGGGTTGAGGCTGGCGCACTCAGCTGGGCGGCAGCCTCGCGGCAATTATCATCATACACCAATGGAAGCCGGTCCAATGACACAGGCTCGCCGCAAAAATGCTGGAAGTCGTACGTAGCAAAGAAATTCGAAGTCAATCTCGATTGAGCATAATAGATTCTTGTTGCTAGGGGAAGCCAAAGAAATCTGGGAACTTAGCGGCGGGACTGTGGGGTGAAGCGTTTTTTTCGAAGACTTTATGAGCAGTCACGTGCCTGCTTCTGCTCTATGCAGCTGCTGTTCCACCATCCATCCCGTACGATCTCTGGTATTGTCACCACCACGTCCTGACCGACCGTGCCAGTGAAGTCCTTGCAGAAGGCTTCCTCCCAGGTGAGTCCCGAACTTACGATGCCAGATCAAAACGCAGTGGAGTTCCTCTTTCTACCCTTCATCATCGTGCGCAGGGGCGATGCTCGAAAGAACAGAAGGCCCAGAGCCAACAATACCTCACTTCGTCCGAAGAGAGAGCTCTCGAAAAGTATCTCAAAGGAATCTCCGACCTCGGAAACTCTGTGCGGATCACGTTCGTACCTTCCTTCGCCTTTGGTATCGCCCGCCAACGTTCGACGACTGAGAAACCGATCAACCCTCCCGGCAAGAATTGGGCTCAGGGCTTCGTGAGGCGGCACCCGGCACTCAGATCACGAAGAGTGAGGGCGATAGACTGGAAACGTTACGAGAACATATATAACAAGATTACACATTGGTTTGACGTGATCGGAAAGGTATTGCGGGATCCGGCTATTCTGCCAAAAAATGTCTATAACATGGACGAGACGGGTGTCATGCTATGCATGCTTGGCTCTGTCAAAGTCCTAATCAGTAAGAATAATCCACGAAACTACAAAAGCGCCGAAGTCAAGCGGACAATGGTAACTGCTATGAAGTGCATCAGTGCAAACGGTAGATTTTTGTTGCCAATGATTATTTGGCCAGCTGTTACCCATCGAAGCAATTGGATTACGTTTCCTACACCTGGGTGGCACTATACATGCTTCGAATCTGGATATACCGACTCCAAAATTAGCTGTTTGATCCTCAAACAAAAGGACGTGCCAATCAAAAACCACACGTATTAATTTGTGACCGCTTTGGGACGCACGAGAGCTTTGAAATCTTAAGAGTTCTGCCTGGAAAACAATATTAAATTGCTATCTTATACCTTACACAAGCTCCAGCCTTGTGATGTCGGACCCTTTGCACCTTTAAGAGCAGCCTATCGAGAACGAGTTGAACGATTGTTTCAAGGAGGTACTACTATTGTCGGCAAGAAACATTTCACCTCCTTGTATAGCTTTGCGAGGGAGAAGACGTTCACGAAAAGAAACATTACATTTGCGTGGGCTGCATGTGGTTTGTTTCCAAATAACCCAAACAAAATATTTAGAAATATACCGAAGCCTTCGACCCAACCAACCGGCCCAGAAATCGATGCAATGAAAGCGGCTGCTTATTTACAAAATGAAGCTGTACAAACAGCTGTAACGCCTGTGTCAGCCGAGGGTCTCATATCGCTGCATGACCAAATTAAACAAGATATCCCAAAACTCGATGCGACGAGTACACAGCGCCTACCAAAGCGTGGACAGAAGCTTGCAAATGCTGCTCATGTATCATTTGTCGAATGTGCGTTCCTCAACAATCGCAACCAATTTTTGACCGAGGCAAATAATGAAGCCAAAGTTCGCCGATCAACTAGGCCAGCCGTCCTAGGCAAGGGGAAGGCAAAGGTAATAAGCTTTGAGGACCTGGAGGTGGCACGAGCAGCGCGTGCTCCCCCAGAGGAAGGCTCTTGAATTTGGCAAGACCTTATCACGTAACGCCTACGCCTATTTACAAAGAATGCCTATGCTTCAAAACCCATCACTAGTTCCTACCAAGGGACTTCCGTCCAAGGAATACGATCCGCCTGACGAGGTCGAACTTGTAACCAGAGCAAGTACTACGGGACAACTTAACGACATTCAAAAGATCTGTTCGGAATATCTTGCGAAGCAATTCCTAGATCAGAAAACAGATCACGTTGATCTTCGCATTTTTTCACCTACTCTCGTAGCCGCTGTAGCGAACAATCACCCAGCAATCGTGGCATATTTGTTAGATATAGGTTTTCCGATACCTTCCCTGCCAACGTGGGAAGCGGTTGAAGCGGAATCTTCTGCAATTTTCCAAGTATATATTGATTATGGATGGGATATCAATAAGCCCATGAGTAGGATAAAACCTCCAGCGCTTGGGTAAGCTTTTTGGATTACGCCATAGCCAGAAGAATGTTTTTTTAACAAATTTTAGATTCGTTCTTGATAACAGAGAACTTATTGAATGGTTTCTAAATCACGATGCAAATCCTAATGCGATGTGCGCATGGGATTTCACTCCACTTTCCTTAGCCGTACACCATGCCTCCCTAGCTGTTATCAAATTGCTCTTCGAGCATGGTGGAAGTATAGGCCGTGGACAGCTTCTCCATCATGCGGTAAAGCGAGAAGCCTCTGACACGCTTGAGGTCTTAAGCTTCCTTCTCGGGCTCGGTGCTCAAGTCAACGAAATCAAATACCAGAATCATGAACCGTCGTACCGTGAACGTTGGTTGTTCGGCCTCGGCACACCTCTGCATAAAGCAGCAGAACTTGGAAAGGTGGATGTCGTATTATTTTTGCTGGAGCATGGCGCAGATCATACGATCAAAGATTCTAAAGGGAAGACAGCATTTGACCTAGCTACGGCTCGAGGGCATTCTGAAATAATCCGTCTTCTCGAGAACTAGGCCAGTTTGGAATATCACCACAGCTTTGTCTTATTTTATAATATTAGTTATTGTGAATACTTTTAGTTCTATTACTATTCTAGAAATCATACCCTTTCAACCTCGTCGATTAGCGCACCTGGATCGTCCCTATGCTCCGGTAAGGGAGAGCCGCATGCATCTTTTCCTATGAGCAGCCATCCTCCTTTATCTGGAGTATCGTCTTATCTTCTTCACGTGTCCATCGAACACGCTTTATCTGAGGCCGTACCGCTGCGGAATGCATCTTGGAATGTACGACAGCCTTATGAGTAGTTGCAGCCTTGGTGGACCTCTCATTATCAGTGCTAATATCTACTGCTTCAAGGTCGATTGGTAAGTTGACGCGCTTCGAGATGCATAATAATTCGAACTTGAGATTATATGGTTAAGTTATGGGTGTTAGAGGAGTTGTGGTCAGAGTTAGAGATGGCTAGCCATAACAGGGCTAGTCTCAATCCAACTTCGATCTCCACTGTTGGAGTACCTTGCACTGCATTCACAAGCACAGTGTTCAGGATTGTAACGCTTCAACTCATCATAGACACGATTTCACGGGGAACTCTGCGATAACGTTCTCTAATACTCTCTTCATTTTCAGCTAAGAGTGGTCAACGAAGCACGCCAACGACGAGTACCAGCCAGTTTCAAGACCGTGTCAGCATAGACGAAACCCCGAATGACCGGCGACATTCCCTCCATGATCAAAGTGCATGAGCAAAATCAACGAGCCACCGTCAATCCTCGATGAATCATCTCAGCTAGCTAGAACCTGTCCTCACATTCAATATACCCAACCATCCAGGCTGCGCTGAACCGCCCCGCAGATCCAAACGGTTGGAATTCCCCATTCCTCCCCATTCCTCCGACATGCCTGCCGACTACCCATCCACAGCAAAAGCACTCGCCCTCCCCGTCTCCCCTTTAGAGTCCCCATCTTCCGAACGGCAAAATAACGAACCGCCATGGTCTCGACGACTATCCTCGACGACCCGACGAGCCAACAATGCATCCCCGTATTCCCAAACCCCTCTTTCCATGTGGGAACAAGCCCTCCTACGCGCCGACCGGCTCCAAAGAAAAGCCATCTCCGTCTTCATGAAACTTACCCTACTTCAAAAAATACTTGCAGTCGTTGGTCTCACAGTGTCTTTCGCATTTGGAATACTGTTCCTCATCTTCAGCGAACGCATATTTGGCTGGCTGGCTCCAGTGGCGGAGAACTGGCGGGACTTACGCGGGGGGTGGATGATATTATGGGCCCTGACATTTATATCCGCCTTCCCACCACTCATCGGATATTCGACGACCCTCACAATAGGTGGATTTGTCTACGGGTTTCCAAATGGGTGGTTTGTCGTTGCGAGCGCGACTGTCGTGGGCTCACTGGCTTCTTTCGTAGCCTCGAGAACGGTTCTTTCGGGTTACGTCCATCGTCTCGTGGGGAAGGACAAGCGGTTCGAAGCTCTAGCTTTAACGCTGAAGACCGATGGTCTGAAGATCCTGGTAATGATACGAATTTGTCCCTTACCATATTCTCTCTCCAATGCGGCCATGTCGACCTTCCCTACCGTACATCCGCTTTCGTATGCTCTGGCCACTCTACTTGTCTCCCCGAAACTCCTCATCCACGTCTTCATCGGCAGCCGACTTGCCTCACTTGCCGAGAACGGAGGGAAGATGGACGCAGGAACCAAAGCCATCAACTACTTGAGCATCATAATTGGAGGTGCTCTAGGGACAGGCGTTGGATACATAATCTATTCACGCACGATGGCACGAGCAAAGCAGCTTGAGCTAGAGGCACAAGAGGCAGCCAGAGCAGAAGGTGGTGCAGGCAGAACAATATATAATGACGAGGGGACCGAGGATGCAGATGCCGCGGATCTTATGAATGATGACGATATAAGTTTATGGGATAATGACGATGCAAATATTGGGTATAGAGATGAGTCTGACGGGGACGAAGATGTGTCTGCAGCAGGCGATGAAGAGGCTGCTATAGGGGGGAAGAAGATACAAAAATAAGAAATATAGGCTTGGTATTAGAGCTGGTTGGCGTTTTGGTGATAGAATCTGTATAGATTTGGGGAATTGAGATGTTATCTTTTCTGTTTCCTCACTCTCTCTCCACTTCGATAATTTCTCTCTCGTGACCAACTTCCACGCGTGAGTTCTATTCATTCTCCTTCAGGTTTTAAAACGGGAGTGTTGGATCAAATCCCAAATCAAGACGGTTTATTATATTTCATAAAAGAAGTACCACACCGTCAATGCCAAATGCCACTTCTCTTTACCAGATCTCTATATCATTCTCTACATCATCTCCATACTCAATACTCACTTCTTCCCCTCCTCCTCGAGCAACGCCCGAAACGCGGCCATCAAATCATCCCTCAGATCCTCCCAGCCCTCGATCCCGACACTGACGCGGATCAACCTCTTATCCACGTACGGATCCGTCATCGATCTCCACTCAATCAAGCTCTCCACGCCCCCAAGGCTAGTGGCATGATGGAACAGTCTCAATTTACTCGGCAACTTCCTCGCCGACTCCATGTTCCGCATCGTGATCGCAAATACCGGTCCGTACCCATGCGGCATCTGTCGCCTCAGCCAGCCTTCCTCCAAGTCCTTGACTTGCAGACTCGCGTGCTCGATTTTTTCTACCACTTGCTTCACCACCCCCTCCCCTCCTGCTTCTCGCAAGACCCCATCCAACCAAGCAACCAACTTCTCCGCATTCCCCGCCTGTCTCGTCACCCTCAGCTCCAGCGTCCTGAGACTCCGAACCCCTAACCACCCCTCCATATTCCCCATCACGTTCCCCAGGTACAACCGCTGCTCCTTCAACTCCTCAACCCACACCTTCCCCTTCGCGGGATTCACAGCCAGCACCCCACACAGCAAGTCAGAATGCCCGCCGATGTATTTCGTCCCGCTGTGCATGACTATATCCGTGCCGTGCAGGAACGGGTCCTGCAGTGGAGGCGGGCCAAACGTAGCGTCAACCGTCAAAAAGGCGCCTCGCGCATGCGCCTTCTTCGCATAGAACTCCAAACTTCTCGCTTCGCCCGTAGGGTTCAACGGCGTCTCCACATGTATGACATCCCCCGGCTGCAGCAACTCATCCGCGCAGTCCAAATCTAGTTTTTCCAACCCCGTGAGCTTGTGGTGGATCTCTATGGTGCCGTGGCAGCCGTGGTAGCCATCACGGATCGCGATCCGTCTCGGCCGTAGCAAGACGAGCATGGCGTGGAATGCGCTGAGTCCGGATGCGTAGCTGATGGCGGGCCCTTTTAGGATCGTGCTCAAGATGGTTTCGAACCGTGTCGAGTTCGGCGCGCTGTGCCGGGCGTAGATGTGGGCATCGTACGGTGGATCTTCTGGCTGGAGAATGTGAGTTCATGGGGAGACACGGGGAGGGGGATGGAGATGGATACATCGACTTCTGCATGCGATTTTAACGTGGCGGGATCCGAGTTGTAGCGGTATGTCGTGGAGACATGTAGTGGGGGGGCGACATCCCGGTTGTCGTTCAGGAGATCATCGGCGTGTATGGTCTGGGAGGAGAGGGAAAGAGTGCCCCTTTCGTGAGAGGGGGGGTGGTCTTGGAGGTCTTGGAGGTCTTGGGTGCCGTCTCGGATTGGGACAGATGTTGACATGTTGAATTCGTGGTCCTTCAGCACTGTCTCGATGATCGATGCCGTCCACCTGGGCCGTCCGGGTATTGTATCAGGAAGTAGATAAATATCTCTGCTTCCTTCTCTCCCAAAAAATAAGAAAGGATGTCTTATTGAAGTATTTCCACAAGTCACCTCCCCCACAATACCAGAGGGAATGGTCTCGAGATAACCAGATGATAGCGGCCCAATCTTTATACGTATTTATAATTCCGATGTGGTGGTGGGGGATGGATCGAAATGATGAAATCTAAGTGGATCGTCCTCGTTGGCTTTACCCCTCCACGCTCACGTGCTCCTGGTGCATGCGCGCCCTGTGGTAGAGAGGAGGGCGCGAGGTGGCATATACACTCCATTCATAGCTTTCTCAATACGCACGATTGAACCTGTGACATCTGCCTCAGCATGCATCCAAATACTATTGAGAATATATATACCTACCTGGTCCAGCAAGCAGCAAGCCCAAGGTAAGAGCCTACTACGCACAGTACCGCGGCCTCGCAGTACATACATACATACATACAAGCACAGCACAGCACAGCACAGCACAGCACAGTACAATACAGTAATAAAATAGCCCTTCCCAACTACCCCTACCCAACCAACCAACCAACCAACTAACTACCCGTACCTACCCAGCAATGCAGAAACCCAAACCACCATACAGGTACGGTACGTCCTTAACAACCCAGAGAGCCCCGCAGAGCGATCCTCCACATCCATCTTTCGTCTAGCATTTCCAACTTCTAACTTCTAACTTCGAAGCCCCGAGAACCCTGTAGGTGTGCAGGCTTGTTTTCCTTTACAGGTACGCGTATCTGCCGTATCTCCGGATGGGATGGGATGGATGGATGGACGGGACTCGGATTGAGAACGAGAATGAGTAGAGTGTTGAATCATGACTGGTGAGTGGGGATGATGAATGGTAAAGCAACAGGGAGAAGGGAGGAAGGATATTTTTTGGATTTTGATATTTTTTTTTTAGGAATGTAGATATCTCCCTAGAGGTTGAAATATCGGTCGGCGTGAAAACCCAAGGCGAAGGGAATATGTGGTATTAGGGTGTATAAGAAAGGAAATTGGACATTGATGATGATGATGATGATGATGATGATGACGATGAAAGTACTGATGTATAATTCAAAAAAGCTATCTGCCATACGATCGTTCTCATAGTTATCTGAATGTAAACCTTCCTCGAAAGTTTACTTTGATATAATTTACGATTTGATAACCAAATAACTCCCATCCCCCATCCCCCATCCCGCATCCCGCATCCCGCATCCCGCATCCCGCATTAACGCCAGGTGTATTGACAACAGCATTATACGTATCACATAATGGAACAGCCTCTCGCTTTCTTCTGTTCCTGATTCGCCATAGAATGTTTCTGGACATTAGTCCACGTACTATTACCCAATCCGTCGCCAATTCTATCTATTCTCCGCATACTAGCTCTCCACCCCTTGTTCTTCGCATTCTTCTTATTCTTCGCTGCGGACTTCCGTGTTTTAATGTTGATGGATTTTTGCGCGAAATAGGGTGAGGGCTCGACTGATGTGGCGCTTTGTATCGTATCAAGACGGTTGAGAGCAGGTCGGTTTACGTTAGGTGTGGATGCAGCATTGTGATGGTTATAGGTTTGTAGAGTGACGTGCCGAGATGGAGAATAGGGTGAGTATGGCGAGTGTCTACTGTGTGGTGATGCAGAGTATGGGCTGGAGTGGGCAGGGGAGGCACGCGATGGAGACCCATAGGGACGGGACGGAAATCCGTATGCATCGGCGTTTGCGCGAGGCGGAGCAGAGTATGGATTCAATTCAGGGGATAAGGTTGAATAGGGGTTCAGATCAGTGGAGAGACGTGGTGGATTGCTGTACATCGAACGTCGTTGTGGTGAATTACTCATAACACCCAGTCTAAGGTGTGCAAACGATCCTGAGTTGCGCCGAGATGGATCATTTAAAACGTTCCCGGGAGGGCGACTTTTTCGACTATTGAGACGTGCTAATTGATCTGTACTTGGCATCATTACTCTTGAAGAGCTCTGTCCCGTAGCTGCCGGGGCAGTATCACTACGTTTCCATATTGGTATGAATTCCTCTTCCAATGTCCTCACCGGTGCAGTCTCACTACGGTGAGATAATGGGGTTGGTTCTGGACCTGGCTCAGGCATCCTTTCGGGTACTCTACTTGGTCGATTTTCAATAGAGGCTTGGCGATTGTGCAGCACTGGTTGAGGAGAGGGTAGGTCTACCAAATGATGAGCCTCATCTGGTCGAGCTGGGACATCTTGCTCCATGCGATCTCTTGTCAATACTGGTGATGAACCTTCGGCGTGCAAAATTTCCGGGACCACTTCCGGTGGCGGTACCACTGCCACAGACTCGGTCGCACTCTCCCAGTCCAATAATCGACGGTCAAGAGCTTCCTGCACAGGCGTCGGGACTGGAGATACAGGCTCTTGCCCTTGCTTGGTTGTATCAGTGTTAGTTCCCGGACTCGGTCCGACCGGCCGTCTTGGGATCTGATGAACGGTAGTGGGCTTAGGCAGGGCTGGTGGAGGTGTACTTGGTGGGGAAACATTGTAGATATCTTCTTCCTCGTTAGTGATCATGGAGACAGGACTTGCGGCCTCTCGTCTGGGAAGATCTTCCTCTGCAGAAACCATACTAGTATGAGCATTTGTTGAATCGCTAAATGCTCTTTGAATCGAATGTCTTGGCTCTCTCGAATCTCTCCTTGAAGAATCCATGCTGGAAATAGTTCGAGACCGTTGCAAGCTAGGCGAGTCTAGTCCCGGGAAATCAAGACTAGCACGACGATAGGTGCTTGCACGGAGGAGGATATCACGGGCATTCTCTGCCAGGATTGATCTTTGTATGTGTTCTGGTAACGGAGGGACTTCCTCCTTGGAATATGGCGGTGGAGGTGGTTGCCAATTATCTGCATCACTTTCATGAGGGTGTTCCTCCCGTCCATCGGCTCGCCGATATTCGATATGATCTCCTGCAACCGCTCGAGGATGAAGACGCCGATTGACTGCAACTGCTGTCGCAGCGCGTCGAAGAGTGGTCCCAGAGCGCGGACTTGTATGGGAGTATGGAGCATCAAATGCCTCTTGGTCTTCATCAATTGAGACTGCCTCTACTTCGGGAGAGACAGCTGTTTGATTTGGTTTCGGGGTTAAAGGAGGTCCAAACGGATCAACTGACTCCCCCGCAGGAACAGTTACCGGCAACGGCGGGATAATAGTGGTAATTGGTCGAGCGATTGTATTGCGGTTTCCCCGTCGTTGAGCTACGGTTCTTCTTCTGACAATAGCCACTTCTGTATCCAAATCTCTATGCTCCTCTTCCAGTATCTCGGGTGAATTCTGGCCCACTTCGATTGTGATGAATCGTTTTTCCCCATTGGATATGGTTAAGTCAAAATCAACTATTAATATACGGCCGCCATCTACAGGACTCATGCTATCATCCTCGTTCGAAGCAGGCTGACCTCCAACACCAGGGGCAACTGCAACAAGTCTCTCCCCGTGATCTGAGGACAGACCACCGACCCAGCTCATCGAGCTAACCCCCTCAAGAGCGGCGATCTTGCGGCCTTCGACAAATGTGTTCCTGAATTTATCACAGAGAAGTTGCCACTGTGGGGTTCTGATGCTGCTCCGATCACGTCTGTGACTTGTCTCATGCCTGTTAGAGTGTAGTGATGGTGCGCTATTCCGTCGTCCTAATCGAGGCGTACTTGATCCACTCTCGATAATACTGTTCGTACTATTCGTTGCTGACGGGAGTGCATCAAGATCTTCTGGAATCCCGTAAAGCCAGATTGATCCTTGAAACCCGGCGGCGACAAAATTGCCACATTCACTCGCGGCAGGAAGTGTGCTGGGAAGTAATTTACCAAGCGATGTGGAATCAGCAATAGGTCCTGTAAAGTAAGTCGTTCCATTCCGCAGATCGTCGATCCGCACCGCACGAAACGTCTCAAAGGCCCGATCGTAAGTGAAAGTCCAGCTAGCTTCATCTAGGGGGCCAGGAAGTAAGACGGCATGGCTACAATCCCGACTAGCATTTGGAAAGAGAATAGATGTCGTCCACAAGGAACTGACACTTTCTTCGGGCAATTGACTCCCGGGGTCATAGTAAGGCGCTGTAAGAACGACCGTACTTGGGTTCCTTGATTGCACTGTTGTTCCAAGGAGTTGTATACCGTCCCTTGAGAAACGCAGGGAGTCGACACCATAGCATTTAACTGCTCTCCGATCCGTAGCGGCCCCGTTGGCATCCAACGACGAGACTTCGACACCAGCATCATATGCAGCGGCCAAAACCGCACCAGTAGGCGACAGAGCGATTGTCCGTGGTGTATGATCCAAGGCCACCGCTCTCGTATGTTTAGGATGCGCCCCAGTCAGATCGTACAAGTCAATCTGCAGATCGGTGGAAAGAACGGCAAGCAGAGAGCCATCATCCGTAATCGTCACTGATGCTGGCCGTCTCAGTATCTTGAGTTCTCTCTTGATCTTGACCTCCGGACTAGTCACATCGATTATATGTATCCGTGAGGAACTGTACGCCAGGATATAATGCCCCTGTGGGGAAAGGCAAAAGTGGAATGCCTCTCCTCCTGGCGCTGACGCGGAACTGATAGACGTGGAGACTAGACTTATGACTGTCTCTCGCGGGCGCAGATATGCTTCGAATAGATTGCGCTTGATCTCTCGCGCAAAGAGTCGGCGAAGGCGTGGCAGACTCTGCTCATCTTCGGGGATAGGAACCGTGCGATGTGCCGCGGAATATGATGGACAGCGAGACAGATGGTGCGCGTACAGATGAGCCTGCTGCGAGACAACTCGCCACTTCCGATTCAATAATATCAACGAGGCAAAGGCATTCGGATCCGTGAGGAGAAGTATCCTGAAAACCGTGAGCTATGAGGGTGGGGAGGGGGGATCATTGAGTCTCACTGTTCAATTATCTCATCTGGAAGCTTCGCACAGGCCTGATCCTTCATATCACTGCTCCCTTGCAATGGCGTCTTGACGTCCTGTGAATAGTTCGAGTGGATTGAGGGCGCTTTGGCAGCCGGGTCGCAGGAGGCGATATCCATCGTATCTCGCTCGTATCGATATGAACGCTTGGACTCTTCACATGGACGGGGACTTGTCCCGGACAGCACATGTACGAGTCCAACGACAGATCAACAAGCCACGAGCATTTATGGCGGGCTCTCGGGATTGAATGGAGTTGGTGCTCGACGTCGAGAGGCAGCTTGTGAGAGGATGGCGATTTATTTGTAGCAAAGCGATCTTTCCCCGGAGTGCACGCGTTGGGACGGCCTTTCGAGAAGGGCGAACCGAAGACACTAAACGGGGGTCCGCAGAAGATCTCTATCGAGATGTTTCATCCCTCTGGGAAAAGCGCCGATGCAATTGGGGGGTGGAGCAGGGGCGGGCGTGGGTAAGGGGACGGGGTCCATGGAGGGATGGGAGGCATGCAGACAGAGGCCGAGGCCAGAGGGAGGAGGACGACGAGCTGAGAAAGAGAGGGAGAGAGGACGGTCTCGGTCCCGGATTCTCTGCCAGATATATTGAAAGTCTTGGGCGGGAACGGGATGGTGATGTGATGGTCAATAATAGGCGAAATGCAGCTTTGATGATCGGGATCAGGGTAGGGAGCTTGGCTGGCGCCACGGCCCCAAAATAGACCTCCAATGGAAACTGCTGCTGTTTGGTGAGGACTGATAGCTTCACCAGCGCGCGGTACCGGACAATCCTTCGCATGAGACAGAAACACTGGTCACGGCGGCCCCAAGCCCTGACGGCACGACTGTAATTTCACGATAATCCTATTCTCTGCACCGGGCCAGGGGGAAGGGAGGCTATGCTCCGGTCGTACCTTCAATCAGGACGAGGACCTGAAATATCTTCAGGCAGACAGGATATCTACCGAGACGCTCCCGTCCCAGGCCTGGTCAGCTGTGAGACGGCGAGGTAGGAGTATTACAGTTTCGAGTCCAAGCACTGTCGACATCGGAAGGGAGTTCGACGAGAGAACAGGAGTCCAGGAGAGATCCAGACGTAGGTACATCAGACGCGTCTATCAGATGAAAGTGAGTCGTCACGGGCTACAGAATATCCCCTGATCATATATCCCGACAAGGACCTCTCCTTATGCCATCTCTACAGCTGCGGCCGCAAATATATACGCTGGTAGAAATGCCAAAGCGATGCCGTTGCCAATGTAGGAGTGAATCGTTGAAAATTACCAAGTATCATATATACTCTACTCGGATAGGGAGGCCTGCTTTTGCAAAATAATTCGTTTTATTCCCGTCTGTATTGATGTGAGCATTCTGTTATATATGAATTTGTAGATTTTATTAATATATTGTAATCATCACGGTGACACTGCTATATCCAATGGGTACGTACAAGCTTCAATTTAAATCCAGATTCCCACGTCTTGAGGATAACAGGCAAAACTGACCTCCAAAATATCACCTTGATTGAGAGAGAGATAACCCCGTATTATGACTACCGGGAAAATAGTATGCGTCAACTTGATGCATCATATAGGCCCGATAATACCGGATGGCACAATAGAAGGGCATCCCGTCAATGGCAATATAGACAATGGTATTGACGGTGGTGGCGCTGATGACTCGGGGTTTACGAGCACCAGATTGCTTTGTCAGCCGCTTCTTGAGTTGGCACAGACTTCCGTCACGCCAGAGATCTCTCCGCAAACCCGCACCCAAACAACATGCCATCTAGTGACTGCGAACATGACGAGCTGACGAGAACTCTAACGGAAAATTTCAACTTCCTCGCCGATGAAGTCCAACTCCTCAGCGAGAGGAAGACAGTGTTGGAGCATAAGTTGCGATATGCTCACGAGCAGGTACGTTGCGTGGGCCGCGTGTTTCGTATCCTTATTCTTTCATGATGAACAACATAGCTCTAGATCTGGAGCTGTCTTTTACGCCAGCGACGACCGACACCAAACATGTATCTGATTATGACTTCTGCGTTGTCACCATTCTCAGCATGCATCACCTTGGCCTGGGCTGACCATCCTAGTATCAATATTTAGCAGACAAATATGCCCCTGCCGATTCAGAGATATCGAGCACATTAGCAAAACTTCAACTGCCTCCCGACCTGCAAGTTTTGGCTCCAGATCATGCTGGTTTCGTCCCACTTCCACGACGCCAAACAAATTCGAAGCAACATACTGCCGTTGCTATCAGGGACGGCAGACGTGCGTCACAAAGGCTCGCGGCGTTAGGCCGCATATCCGCCGGATCTACACCGAGTGCGTTGAGTCTCTCTGGGACAAGTAGTAATATGAGGTCGTCTGCCAGGCGAACTTCTTTATCAACTGTCTTAGAGCAGGATTTTACTGTACAGGGCAAGAAGAGTTCTCTACTGTGTCCTTTTGCGATGCCTGACGACCGAAAATCCCAGAATGAGAATGCTCAACTCAGCACCATGATGTCTGGCAGACCGTTAACCCCATCCGACACCAAAGACCCAACCCGGCACCAATCGGCCGACCCGATTTGTGCAGCATTATATGCGGAAACAATGAATTCGCCCCCTCCATCCGTGGCAGGATCCGCAGCAAAATGTCCAATCCGATTTCTTGATCAGCACTCACCAGAAGAGGTCGCCAGATACTTTGAGACACACAAACATGAAATCCCCAGAAGTCATGAAGTCTGTGTGAAGCGGTATCAACGGAATGAAGAAGATATCAAGAAATTAGATGCAAAGTATGGGAATCTGGTTAGTATGATCCAAGGATTGGGTCAGAAACATCAACCGATGCTACCAACGAAGGAAGAGGAAGAGGCCTTGGAAATGGAGCGAACATCCAACGAGAGAGTCGAGAATTGGGCAAATGCTGTCAGCATTGATGGGGTAGAGGGCGAGGACAAGCCGACACCGGAAGATGATCGTGAAAGCCGATTCGATCGATCTATGAAAGAGGTTCGTGTCGGAGAATCTCCTAGTCGCCCCTGGGGTATCTCTGTCCCCATCTTTGGTGGCTTCTCGGAACCTCGACCTTTATCCCCACCCCCAGCACCGGTTTCAGCGGCTATGGCTCCGTCGGTGCCGAATGCATATTCATTTGGCCATGGCCAAGCAAAAAAAAGGTAACTCTGGTATAAAGGTCGAACGGTCCCAAGATGAAAGGCCTGCTGGTAAATGCCCATTCGGGCTGGACCAAGCAAATGCCCAAACAAGTCTAGATGTAGAACCTACGCCCAGTGGTAAATGTACTTCTGGGCACGATCAAGCGAAGGAAAAAGAGGTCCCACACGGGAAGCCCTCCGTAGCTCAACCAACCTTCATCCAACCGAATGATTTTGCAAAGATGGGAGCCAGCAATGGCCCCCAAATGATTTTCACAGGACCGGTGTTTATTGGTTATCCCATGGACCAAGCAATGGCCTTCATGAAGCAGTTCAGTGGGCAGAATGAGTGAACGAATGATGCACGGGTAAATTGTTTTCGTGTCTATTAGCGATGGCGTAGTCAGGAAGGTATCATCTGATTCCTAAATATGCGAGATAGCTACTTACTTTAACGAGTCTCATCCTTCAAATCAATTGAACCAGGCTCGTACCTGGGTATTCATCCATAGTCACGTGACCCAGTCTATACTTCTCATTCTAAGTGAGCCAACCGCCCTCACGAGGTCTGTCCATTCGAACTTTCCTACCAACTGTATCTCAGACAAGGTCATATCAAGTTTCTTTGTTTAAGAGATCGAACAATGAAATCTGTGTATCAGTCGGCAGGGCAGCATCTGCGAGCGTATCAGGTAGCTATCCCATCCTTAATGATCCCTCAATCCTTTGTTGTAAGTTGTTGGAAGACATCCTCTATTTACAAGGCATTTCCCCCTTCAGCTCATTTACATCTATGCAACAGAAGTTGGGTTTGGATATGGACGATTATAAGCAATGGATAGCTACGCAACATGCCATTTCACTCAGGAGCATGGAGGAGCGAATCGTTCGTGGGCAAACATCGCCGGGCTTACTTCACGGCTACACCAACAAAGAACTTCCTCCCACACCCGAGTTTACGTTTGCAGAAGAGAAAGAGATACGGATCAGTCTTCCCCCTGTCGAACAACATAAGCAACGTCCAATATTTGTAACTTCTATATCCGATGAAATGAACTTGGGAGTAGGGCGAGAACCAATTCTCGGATCTGAGAACCCTAAATCATCTGGAAAGAGGGATCTCCCACCCCCACCTAGCCCACCAATGTCAAGATCAGAACAAAAGATCTTCCAGTTGACTGGATACGACCCAACCACCAACAAGATTTTCTTCCCGGATCGCCCTCCATCGCCTGCTTCTTCTGATAGTTCCGGAAGCGTTTATAGTCAAGATGATGGGTTAGAAAAGACACTTTCAAGATGGAGTTCCGATTCTATCAATTCTGGGTTGTCCCCACCTCTATCACCCAAGAGCCATGATAAATTCCAGTTAAAGCCAACAATTTACAGCTCCGGGTCTAGTGCCATAGCTTGTCCCCGTGACAGTCCTCGAGATAGCCCTAGAGCACGAAGTCCACAAATATTCCCCGTGTCAGCAAAGCTCAAAGAGGTTCTCGAACAAACCACTAAAACCTCATCTTCAAAGCTAGAGCTTAGTTTGAACGATATAATGGCCACAGAGCATCTCCAGTATGAAACCGACTCGAGATCAAACAGTCACGGCCAATCACCAGAAAGCTGGAACCAAAGTCTCACAACCTCACCCGGACTCAAATCCCTTATCCCGGAACCTTTAACCATCCGCTCCAGACCTAATAAACTCCGCCACATCAGCGAGCTACCTGAAGAATCAGAGCATCTGTCTTTCCTAACCAACGCACGGGATTCCATGAGGTGGGGAATCCGTGAACTTACCACGCCCACCAGAACAAGGAATCGTAAAACCAGTTCCAGGCCTTTAAAGTCTCCAAACCCTTACTCGCCACCCCCAACACCGCCAGAAAAGAAAGTTCTCACGCCGCCAGGGGAAGAGAGGAGGAGAAGGGATTTCGCAACCGGGATGCACCCCTTAAAAAGCCCATTCCCATTCGACACTTCCAAACGCGGACTGCGCGAGAAGAAATCGGACGGCGCTCTGAGCCGAGGGATTTCCGACACCTTAAGGCATTTCCCAAGATCGGCGGCTACATCTCCCACAGAAATAAGAGGAGTTCAGGAGACGGGGAGGAGGAGGAATTCCGGCTCCGACGCAATGCGCAGAGTGGGCTTTATGGCGAATCCAGTTGAGGCGATCCAGAGCACGAATGCGCATTTCCAAGAGGTGTTGAAGAAGGCAAGGGGCGGTGATAGGGAGGAGAGGAGGAGGAAGGCATTGAAGAAGAAGATCGTGCTGGTTGGCCTTAATGACCAGAGTCCTGGTATGGTCAAAGTTCCTTTCTTTTGATGTATTGGCATTGGGGGCCGCGGCTGATGCTGCTTAGATGGACGCGTTGCCGAGTGGCTTTGAGACAGACCGGCTGGGGTGTATATAATATTCTTATTGTGAGGCTAAAGTAAAGTGTGTGTCTGTCATGCAGCATATATACGTGTTTGGAGATTTTGTGTTTGGCGGGGTCAAGTTTAGATACCATACAGAATTGCGGAACTAGGGGCTGAATGTAATAGACCCATAGGCTTAAGTATAAAATATAATGGATTATTCCCCATGGACCCTTTTCTGATGAGTCCCTAAGGTCTCTAACTGCGCGAGATATGAATTGCTCAACAAGGTATTGAGTGTACAGTACAAATGCAAGTTTCAAAGTAATATTTCGATAAAGGTTATACATAATCTACATATCAATCAAACGGTATTCTCCTCAATCCCTCACCCCCAGCCATTCTCTTCTTCATCTCCTGCGCAGCAGCAACACCACTCGGCACTTTAATTCCACAACAATCACCCCAGCTATTCATCTGATGAACATGCTTCATACCATCCTTCATAACAACTACTTCTCCACCCTCGGTCTCCTCATCTTCCGCCGGAACCCCGAATTCCTCTTCTGTACTCATGCCATCCACGGCGGGAATCAGCGCCCCAAATAAGAAATGCTGCATGACAGGTAGCTTCTTTAGAACTTCAGCTACGAACATTCTTCTCATCCCATCTTCGACTTTGGCCCATGATTTCGCGGATGAGATGTCGTCGAGCATGGGGCTATGCCATCTTAAACCCTCTACGTTCTTGACGCTGTTGACAAAATTCACCTGCCCCAAGTACAAGTAATCTTCACCGTACTCTTCCAGTATCAGATTTTGGTGTATAGAAAGTGGTCGTATGAAAGGATGATGGAGAAGTTGTGAGGCTCCAAATAAGAATGGAAGGAATTGGTAATCATCAAGACCCCAGACCCCGTGAGATCCAGCCGGCTCAAGATAGTATGTTTTCTGGATTAATCTCATGAGAGTCAGATATCGGGTGAACACTTTCAAGACCAGAGGCTTGAAATCCGACATCGTGATGATCTGAAGTTGGTACAGACATAGTAGCCATAACATGAAATTCAACTCGTGCCCTGATCCATAATCTATTCGTGTACGGTTTCCAAAGGATTGTAGAAGATATGTAGAGATCTCATCGATTCCAGCGGCGGACGTGACGCCTAGTTGTTCATGCCAGCTTCTGTGTTCTTCGGCTGCTAAATCGAGGAAATCACGAAATCCTTTATTGCCAAAACGGGAATCTCCTTGGTTCTCAGGAGGGCTTCTTTGAACTACATCTTCGACCTTGTCTAGAATATTGAGGATTTTCGATACCGCTGGACTGAGTGAATCGTTCGATATTGTTGAGACGGCAGAGTCGACGACTGAGTCTGTGAGGCCGAAGACGAAGGCTAGAAGGAGCTTGTATGTAGGAGAGGCGAGAAATAGCTCATGGTCGTGCGGAGAGAGTATTCGTCTTGTTGGTTTACTGAAGCTCAGGGTCGAGAGGTCAGGCGGGGTAGGGAGATTCGGAGTTTCAGGTACAGGGAGAGGATTCGATGGTTGAGGACGTCGATGTCGAGGTTCTAGTTTAGGTAAACGGTTTCGTAGATCTGGTATGACTGCAGGTTGCGGATT
Source organism: Chlorociboria aeruginascens (assembly GCA_002276475.2). Taxonomy (NCBI): domain Eukaryota; kingdom Fungi; phylum Ascomycota; class Leotiomycetes; order Helotiales; family Chlorociboriaceae; genus Chlorociboria; species Chlorociboria aeruginascens. The sequence goes on along the minus strand of NCSK02000010.1, from coordinate 205,391 downwards.
TTCTATGCTTGCAGGCATTATGATGGTTGTGTATATTCTGTAAATGATGGTGTTGATCTCGAGGGCCTTCGAACGATAGAGGGGTGGATAAGGTTGCTCCCACGCTAGCCTAATTTAGTTTTATATCACCAAAAATATCGAAGCAACACCACAAACAAATCCACCACAATTGTTTAGGATGGGTAGCTTTCCGGACCCGACAGTCATGCTGTCGCACTTGCACCGTACGGATGGCTCTGCTACCTTTTCTCAAAATGGTTATACCGTCATAGGCTCGGTCAATGGCCCCATTGAAGTTCAGCGACGCGATGAGCTTCCAGAAGAAGCTGCTGTAGATGTTATCGTCCGACCAGCAGCCGGCATCGGGGGTGTGTCATATCTGCTTACTGCTACTGCTGCCACTAACCTATATCCAGGTACCAGAGAGCGGCATCTCGAAGCGATTCTACAATCCACCTTCCGCCAGATCATCCTCATTCAAAACTTCCCCCGAACCTTGATTCAAATCACTCTACAGATCACCAGCACGCCAGAGGACACCACTTCAGGCTCAAAGCTTGTGCAAGCTAGTTCGGTTCGCGAACGACGTCTATGGGCCAAGGACAAAGCTAACATCACACATTTAGAACCTACCCCTCCTACCCGCATTACTCCAGACAGCTATCCTAGCTCTGCTATCCGCCTCGATGCCACTTTCAATGACGATGAATTCGATTCTGCTCGCCATCGTCCCGGATGGGACTGTCAAACACATTATCTCGAACCCGACCCTTCTTCAATTCCAAAGCGCTGATTCGGTCCACGTTTTGGCATTTACGTCTCGCGGAGAGCTTTTAATATCAGAGAGTGAAGGGCAATTCGATATGGATACATGGGATGAGATCTATGAGGAGGGAAAACACATCTGCTGTGGTGGAGATACCCCAGATGCTGGTGGGGTTGCCGAAGAGGGAGGGATGACTTTGGTAAAATCAGCTCTACACGAGAAAGTTTCACACGATTTGTATTGGAAAGAATGAAGCGCTGTGACGATCTATCCGGCACCGTTCTACCACGCACACCAATCTGCAATTGCAAAACCAGCACGTGTGGAATCTACGAAGATCTGGCCATACGCATCTGGGCATGAACGACACGAAGATCTGGTTCCAGTGCCACCGATAACCTCAGGATGAGGGGTTTCTTCAGGCACTCGCGCGCCTAGGTAGGTCGATTCCCGGGGTGCGCTGGACCGTGGTGGGTACGAGTAAGGTTTGATACGAGATGTCTTGGGGAAACGCCCCTGGCTGAAGCGAAGTTTCAAACAACTCTCGTTCCTGGGCCCTTCAAACATGCTCGGAATCTCCGACTCGGACGCCGCTCGGGAGATGTTGACGGACGGCGGGACCTCATGCTTCTATAATTAACCCGTGGGGGTCGGGGACGTCTTTCATCTGATGTTTGAGGCAACTCTTGCCTCCCCATCCCCGTAGGTATGCCAAACCGGTCTGATAATCCGGAGCACACTTCCCCTTTGATCCTCTGTCACACACTGTAGATTCGTCCCAGTAACTTTCCCAACCTATTGCCGGGTCGCTGTGCCATTCGGGCTTCACCCGTCCTTGCCTCTCCACATATTGAAAACGTTAGCGTGTCACGCTCGTGGCTCTGTGAGACTCGCCTCCAGATGAGAGCGAGATGGTACGAGACGACGTCGACTTCCCCCAATCTGCATTGGTGTATAAGAGCCATTTCGACCTCCCGCCTCTGGGCGACCCAGCCCTCTCAAGCAACAGCTCTGGTAGCTTGCGCACAATCACCTCATCTTCTCTTCTTTTGCACGTGTTGCAGTTGCGTTACCTAGATTTTGGTTGTTTGCTGCATTCCTTTCCTCTCCCAGTACCAGGCGGCGAACTCCTTATAGACCATCCAGCATCTTCCGAGCGTCCTCCGCATCTGATCTTTCTTCTGTCTTTTCGAGATACCCCTTTTGCCTGACTCGGCCGTCACATTTATCCTCTATCACACTCCGTCCCTTCGGCATTCCCATAGCGCCCGCACCGTTCACTATCACGACCAGAGAGCCATCCACACGCGCCCGGCGTCAATCACCTTCTCTTTAGCAGACTCACCTCACGTTCACATTCACACCCACAGCCGCCCGGCCGTGCATCTGCCGCCCTTGTACTTTGGCGGCCCTTGATTCGCCCGTGCTCGATCGTCACAACTGTTGGTAAGTTGGTCCTCCACTCCGGCGTGGCCGCTGCACACATCCCATCGTAAATCCCCACCGCATCCCGTCCCATCTGCAGGGCGCATGCCGGGCATGCTGTGAGAACATGCTGCACGATGGTTGTGATGTTCTTTGCCAGGACGTGTAGACCCGGCGGACCAGAACCACGAGGTGTTGATGGCCCGAAGACTAACGAACACCCACTCAGACGTCCGTTGTAAACGACTTGGAAGCTTCGCCGCGTGAAGGCTCATCCTGGACGTGAACCCACCGTGCAGCACCGCACCCGGACCACGACTTCGACCCGGGTCGACACGATAAAGTCGGGGATATCTGGACCTTCTCCCTCTCCCTCTCCCTCTCCCTCTCCCTCTCCCTCCGAAACCTCTCCCTCACCACCTCCGTCTGCATAACCCTCCACCTCAACCTCCACCCGCCCATGCCCAGCTCCTTGACGCGTCTCGGCTTGCCCCCCAGCAAATACTCATCCAGCCCCCCCCACCTTATCCACGGTCCTCAGCACCCTCGCCGTGATCCTGACACGGATCATCTTCTGCAGCGCCTCGCTCCATAGGCGTTTCTTGTGCACGTTCGGCCGCCAGTAGCGCCGCGTCTTGATCTCGTTCTTCGCCGACACGATGTTCCCGAACCGGATCTTCGCCAGGCCGTACAGCCCGAAGTTCGACTGCTTGTAGATGCTGGACGCGCTGTAGGGGTAGCGCGGCACGTTGGCGTGCTCGTGCTGCAGCCGCTGCTTGGTGGATTTGGCGGTGAGGCTGGGCGTGCTGCTGAAGGTTCGGCGTGGAGGCGTGAAGGGGAGGCTGCTGCGGATGGGGAGGCGGAGGGCCATTGTGGTTGGGATGTGGGTGTGCTGAATACTGAATACTGAATACTGAATACTGAGTACTGAGTACACTTGATGCTGGGCGTGAGTCGTGGAAGTTGTGCGTGTGATGTCTCTCTTCCAATGCTCTGGCGTCTAATTTTCTTAGCGCATCCCGACGAGTCATTTTCTTGACTCCTAATGTCCCAGGCACCAAGCACCCAAGCTTCTAAGTATCAAAACATCCAGCGTCGGTGGACGCACCATGCAATCTAGCTATTTTCCGTGACTATCATTGATCAGATTCCGAAATCCCAAGCTACACCCGTGTCGGTTTATGCAGTGTCTGTCATGCTGTGGTTCTGTTTATGCGGTGTTACTTCAACGCCAACATGCTACACTGGGGAACGCCATTCAAGACTGTAGGGTGCCGAGACTGCCAATGGGATACCTCCAAAGCTTTTCCTGGGTCTCGAAGGATTCATCTCATTGATGCATCATCTGATTTGCTTCCTGCTGCCCGGGTCTCACCATGCCATGATGCGCTTTCGTTTCTCCATTCCAAACGAAGAATGAGCGTCAGCCCGTGAAACACGCCTACCTTACCTCCCTGTCCCTATCGCTATTTCACAAGCTTCGAAAGAGACGCTGAGATGTGGATGTGCTGGGGGTGTGCTGGGGGTGTGCTGGGGGTGTGCTGGGGATGTGCTGGGGATATGCTGGGGATGTGGAAACGAGGATGAGGTTGAGAGATTACTCGAGTATACCCTCGCCCTAAACCTCGAATGGCTTGCTCTCTAGCCCCCTTCCAGCGGCGTTCCCGGTGCCAACGCCCAAAAGCGTAAACCTACCCCACGATTCGTGGCCCTTTGCTTTCCTTTCCTCTCTTGTTGCGGGGAAAAGGTTCTGACTAGAGTAGCGGCGGCGGCTATCGACCGATCGCCTTCTGGGGATAAGAAGGAGAGTCGGAAGCAATGACACCAGAGCCATAGTCACTTGTTGGTTCATGGGATACCAGGAGGTGCTGCCATGAGGTCAAGGGGGGGGCAAGGGGGCGTACACTGTACGTATAATGCTGGGTCTCTTATCTCAGCCCACCTTATCGGCTCCAGGACTGTTAGGGTGCTGTATCTGTCTCTGCGCCGACGTGAGTAACCACCCTTACATGAATGGCATTGCAAGCACCGTGCAATGTTCGGTTCGGAAGGTCCGGGCATGGCTTCCACAGGGCAGGACTGCTCCATGTCCAAGACTGACTGTGCATGTCCCTGCCCTGTTGTGTCGCAAAAGCTCCGTTCAGATCACTTGCAGAATCTGCCTCTTTTTGCCACTTCCCGTTCTCTGCACCAATGGTACCTCCTGTTCGGAGACCAAGCCGGCCTGGAATCTCAATCGAAGATAGTGACAGAGAGCGGGCACGTATCGAATGTCGATATCCCATGCGTCTCCGGCTCATCCAAAGCCATGGCTTCGGACATTGTGCGTGTATAGCAAGTGTGATGTTGTGGCTAGACCCCCCTTCCCCCCTCCCCCCCCCTACCTCGCTTGGTTGGCGTGAGAGCAGGTGAGGGGTTAGACTCGCATACCTGGGAGAACGGATTTTTTCTACAGTAGCCAGCCATGGCTATAGCAATTTGCATAAAGGTACAGCAGCCACCCTGCATGGAGTCTGACTTCCTGTTTCCTCTCTCCAATCTGCACCTCTTCTCGCCATGAGTTCCACCTCGACCCCTCCCCAGACGGCCAGTGATGAGGAGAAAGCACATCCCAATTATATAGACCACATTCCGACGCACGATAAGGTACCTGAACATGACAATTACTATGAGAAAAATGGCCTGAGGACTTACGGAGATGGGGAAGATCATGATGTGGAACCGAAGGTGTGTCTCAAATCTAGCTCACGAATGCCTTCTGACCCAATGGCAGCTTTCGTTCCGCCGCTTTATGTCCTTGACCGCAATGGCATTTTTATGGACTGGCTCTCAAATCCCCGTCTATATTTTTGGTCCGTCAACGTGACTCTTCTATCTCCCATTAGCTAATCCCCCTCAGGCGGGATCCCCCCCTATATATATTCAGATATTGGCGGGAGTGACCGGTAAGTAGTATTCAGGACCTAATGACCTTGTCAAACTCTGACATAATTCTCGTCAGCTGGATCTGGTTTGTGCTTGCCAATTTACTGTCATTGGCGGGAGTATGCCCTTTTGTCGGATCCCTTTCTGATCTTATCGGTCGTCGATATGTGGCCTTGGTGGGTGCGAGTTTCATTATGCTAGGGATGATTGTGTGTTCCACTGCCCATACCATGAATGTATTTATTGGTCAGTCTCCCAAGACTCGTTGCAAACCCTGATTAACAGATCATAGGCGGAATGACATTAGCAGGGATTGGGGCTGGGATCAATGAGTTGACTGCTCTTGCAGCCACTTCGGAACTTGCACCAACGTCCAAACGCGGCAAATACGTTGCAGTCTTGATTTTTACTATTCTCCCATTCTGTCCTTCAGTTCTTTGGGGTCAACTTATTGCTTATCATGCTGGGTGGCGCTATTGTGGCCTTTTGTGTGGTGTCTGGGCAGCGGTGGGATTCATCCTCACTCTCCTCTTTTACTCTCCGCCTCCACGAGTCAACTCTATTGGCTTTTCTCGAAGGAAGATCATTGGACAGATCGACTTCGTAGGAGGATTTCTAAGCATCAGTGGGATGATCTTGTTTATGGCAGGGATGCAATGGGGAGGTTATCAGGTCAGTCTGAGCTCCCTTTTCAATTCCATTCACGATTCCTGACTTGTTAAAGTATAAATGGTCCACTGCCCACGTCCTCGCGCCGCTTATTCTTGGAGCTGCTCTCCTGGTTGCCTTTGTCTTCTGGGAGGCTTATGGAGCCAAACACCCCATGTTTCCGGCTCGACTAAAGCAAGCACCTCGAATTCTCATCTTGACGCTCATCATCACATTCATCTCGGGCGCCAACTTCTTCTCCATCATTATGTTCTGGCCTACTCAAGCATTCAACGTTTACGGCCATGATCCCGTCGGGGTAGGGGTCCGTGGAATCCCCGTCGGATTTTCCATCTTGGCTGGAGCTGTGGTTGTGCTCTGGTGTCTCTCCGTATTCAGAGGCCGGAATAAAGAATTGATGATCGCGAGCTCGGTTCTCATGACTGCTGGTAAGTTGTTGAGGATCCATTACCTTGTCAATTCAGAAGGACCTATATTAACAATATCTAGGCTGTGGCTCCCTCGCCGTCGCCGACCGTTTCAATCTCCACACGCTCTGGGGTCTGCTCGTCCTAGCCGGCCTCGGGATCGGAGGGATCGTCGTCCCCGCCTCCATTATAACCACCATTATCTGCCCCGATGACCTGATCGCCACCGTTGCCGCACTCACGCTCTCGATCCGTGTGATCGGGGGCTCGGTCGGCTACTGCGTCTACTACAACGTATTCCTCAACAAATTCATCCCCAACGTCACGATCATGGTCGGCGAAGTCATGGCCTACGAACTCGGCATCACAAACCTCACTTACATCACGGCGGCCATCGACTACACGGCCGTCAGTCTCCTCCCGCTTCTGGACACCATCCCCGGCATCGCCGGCAACGAGACGGCGTATAACATGGTGGTGCTCGCAGGTCAAGAAGCGTATGCCGCGAGCTATAAATATGTGTACTATGCCAGCATCGCGTTTGGCGGCGTGAGTATCATCGCGGCTTGCTTTTTGGGCGATATACGTCCTTATATGGATGATCATGTTGCGGTTATTATACACTGATTTGATTTGGAGTTGAAGTTGGAGTTGGAGTACTAAATGGACTTGGAATTTGTATATATCTCTTTCTAATTACATCTTCTATCATCCCAGCCTTAGCACTTTCCTGACCATGCTATGCTATATGTATATTGTTGAACAACGAAGTCAGAGGAGCGAGCGGGCATACGTGGGAGGTTGATCATAAAGATCTGAAGAGCAAGAGCAAAAAGGCTTGGAAATGATCTAACTTATAGATATATGGTAACTACGGTAGCCACCTAGGTACCTAGGTAGGTAACCCATAGAGTAGATATAAGTCACGTGGCACCCATATATTCCCCCTCCCTTCCTCCAATCCAAAATCTACAGAAGGTGAGTGATCTAGATATACCTGTACCTATACCATACCTCGATCTATAAGCCACTCTGGATTCCATACTATATATCCATCCCTGTTTTTCTCCCTATGTGCTTCAAGAGAGATACAGAAAGTAAGAGAGTATTAATAACTCATTGTTGATATTTAAGAATCGCGGAGCGGAGAATCGGAATCAAAATGTTGGGTTACCTGTTCATTTAAAGGAGCTTAGGTTTCATCTGTGGGATTTGGAAATGCGAGGATAATAGTTTAGGTATAGATCTTCTTGTTTTGAAATATTGGTTAACATTTAAAATCACCCTATCTATCAATCAATCAATCAATCATCCACCAACCCATCATCGCCTCTCCCCGTCAACGGGCCCGCGAGACCTAGCATTCTACGGCCCAGCAGATCATCTTCACTCGCCAAACTAACCATACTCTTCTGCCTCTTCGGTTTCCCTTTATTCTCAGTCTCCTGCTTTGCAATACTATCCTGTAATTGCTCCCTCAATAATCGTTCTTTCCTCCGTCTCGTATCTCCTTTCCCTTTACTGCGACTACTCATACTCATTTCCAGCCCGGGATCCTCATCCCCTGAACTCTCGGTTCTGCGTCTTTGGTGATGTAATGCTAATCCCGAAGCGGGTGTCAGGATTTCTGCGTTCATATCTTTTTCCTCGGCGGCCGCAAAGATTTCTTCGATCCAGCGCCCGCATCGGAATATGTGTTTCCAGCCTTCCGGAAAGATACCTACGAATTGCAAGAACCCATGGCTAATGCCAGGGATGAGTGCTACTTCCACTACATCTCTATCATCGAATTCTCTTCGTAGTCGGATATCGCTGGCTTGGTCGGCAAGATGTTTAGCTGCCTTTGCGCGACGCAACCGGCCGGCGAATATTACGGTGTCATCGACGAGTGGATCGCGTTCGCCGGTAAGGAAATAGGTTTTAGGGAATTGGGCGAGTACGGAATCAGGGGCTAGCACGGGAGAAAGAATATAATCTTGGGAAAAGTCAGGTCGGTTGTGGGGACCGATATAGAGGATTATCATTGCTCGCATCATTTCGGGTGTGAGTATTCGATCGTTGAAGTAGGAAATCATGGAGGATACTGTAAGTCGGGTTTTCAGAGGTTCAGGGTGATGAGAACCGGACGAACGGCGTCTTTGGGTGATATTGGAAGATTGTACGGATATGGGGGCTTGGTTTGCAGTGGAGAATTCTGATAAGGGTTTGTTTGCTGGTACATTCAGGGCAGGAAGCCCTAAGGAAGGAGGAGATAAAACTTTCGGAGGACTTCCATCCTCATCGTCGGATTGGTGAGGCGTCCCCGCTGCCATTGTATATTGCATACTCTTTCTACGAATAATATTGCGATTCGTCTTGCGTGTTCGACGGTCTTTGATCAGTGCCATTTGCTCGTCTGACATCCAATTTCCAATGTTCATATCCAGTCCAGGATATATGAGAATGAGGCCATCAGGGATTGGTAGAGGAGCCTGGCCTAGGTATTGTCTCGTTTCGGTTGAACCAGATTCAACGATCATCAATACGAGCCCAGTAGCAAGGCTCCCTCCGGCACTATCACCTGTGATAATAACTTTTGGAATAACCTCTCCCGAGAATCCAAGACAACGACCTCGGCTTGCAATGATGGTGTTGTAGACATCAAAACATTCATTAAGAGCATATGGGTATGGATACTCTGGAGCTTTTCTATAATCCAAACTCAATACCGGCAGACCAGTCTTTCCGGCCCATGCAAATAGTTTATCATCATTCGTTCTTGGGTCCATGGCCACAAATCCTCCACCAGGAATATCTAGAACGATCTTTGTATGCTTCTTCAAGGCTGAGAGGGGCCCATCGAAATATAACCATCCATTCACCGGTTCTTTATAATCACTATTCGGAGGTCTCGGTATCCTAATTGCTCGGGGAGGATATCTCATAAATCTTGGTCGCAGAAGACTGCTGATAAACGACAAGTATGGTGTTGTCCCCTTATTCCAGCTAACTCGTAAATGGTCCAATGTCAACATAGCTCTAACCTTTCGTACTTTCTCATCCGCCTGCTCTGCCGCAATAAGGTAGTACAGGGTGAAAACCATACTCGCAAGATCCCTCATCCACTTCCTTCTTATTCGCATAGCAGTCCAGAATCCCGCATCCATAGCTGTTGTAACCCATGTTGCACGAAAATACGATCTCGTGTATAGATTCGCAAGAGGTTCCGGGCATTCCAGTCCAAGCAACTTTCCTAAATTCCGTGCGATGTATAGGTAGAGTAAGGTTACAACGAGCGTCTGCCATGGAGTGAGAAGTTTTGAAAGCCGTCGAGACAGCTTTCGAATAGTTGGTGGGCCATGGGGGTTTCCTCTGCTAACAATTAGTAGATTCCATAGTTGGAAGTGGGGCACATACTTGAAGAGATAAAATGACCAGAAAGAGACGACAGCTAAGACTTGGATCTTGCGGAACTGCACTGAAGGACGACCCAGAACATGATCTAAATTAAATCAGTATATCATCTTCTAATGCAAGCAGAGATATCCTACCTATCATCTTGACAACAATTTGGCTGAGAATGGAAGTCGGAGAACAGAGGCCGAGCTCAAAGGAACAAAGGTTAACATGTGAGAGGACTAAAGAAAACTAAGAATAATGCTAAGCCAATAATTCCCTTCTAATCAAACCCTACTGTACAAATTGAGTGGATAACCATGCCATGCGATCATTAGAAGCCATGAGAAGGACAATATCAGAGTATATGTTTGCAGAATGAAGAGTCTTTGGGGACGTATGACCAGAAAACGTCAGCGAGTTCAGCCTCGGTGTAGTGCAGGTATTCATGTACTCCGGGCGACGCGAACGAATAGATAGGTAGGGATTATGGTTCCCCGGACTGTGGAGTTGGTCGTTGGTGGAATTCTGCATCACGAGCGGGAAGATGATGATGCCGGTGGATGGATTGAGAAGAGGGATGGATGGATTTGCATGTGAAATGGAAGATGACTAAGAGAAGTCACGTGGCAGTATAAAGTATCAGTAAAGTTCAGCCTCGCAGCCTTGTGTTGAGCCTTGTTGCTCTGTATTTACCCAAGTACATAGACGCAAATGCATAGCAATAGATCTTCACCCTTTTATCCATTTTATACTCTCATACATATGCCGGATTATGACCTCTCCACGGAAGTAATCCACAGAAGTCTCCTCTCTTTAAGGAGATCCAGAAGATGCATACCGGGGGCTTCGACATGGAAATTAGTAGGTCTTTGTATCGACGACTTACTATGATATTTTCTACCACAGTCATCTTTTCAACAGCTCCAAATCTAGACTCTGGATCCTGATCTGGATCTCACCCCCTACGTGGTCTCTCTAGAATGGTCCGGACACTCCGCCCCGCTCCCACTCCCTGGCATTCTCCCCTGAATGCCTAGGATTGCGCAAGTATCCCCGTTCCTTCATCCATTAAAGGAAACATTCATGCATGCACGATCCGCAAAAATACGAGCCTGAGTCCACAATTGGTAAAAATCCTGAGATAATCCGACCTTTCTGAAACAAATGAGGCGCGGCTACCCCTGACAAGGACAAGTCCTCGACCATTTTCTTTTTATCAACGTCTTCTTGACTTCAGCTTTGATTTATCGTTGATCGATAATTGTTTTCCTCCTGTTTTTGTATCCAATTTGTTTTTCTTGTTTTCTTTGTGACGAGCTCCTATTCGTCTGTCTGCAATTGCAATTCCAATTGATCCCTTTTAAATACAATATGGCGGAAGAAGGAGAAGCTGCTCCCGTACCTACTACTCTGCACAATGAAGATGAGCATCATGGGCCCGGCGGGCCAATCCCAATTCATATCCAGTCGAGAAAGTCAACATGGTCGAAATCAGATATTGGAGTGGCAATAGGGGAAAAGACGACACCTTCGTCGACTCTGGGGGGGTTGGGCGGAAATAGAAATAGCAGACATAGCATAGATCTTGATGATTACTTTGTAAGTCAACATGGATATGAGAATCCGGAACATCATCATCAATTATTTGTTTCAACGCTGACTTGATTATAGGTTGGGCCACGTGATATGGATAGACATTCCAAACTCCCTTATTTCTTACGTTTACACGGCAGTGTTCTCCCACGTATGATTGTGCCTCTATTCCTGATCGGCGGATGGGCCACAATTATAACATGTATATCTGAATTCGTTACGCCACGTAAGCTATCCATCTGCATTCGAAGGACAAAGCTAATCACCTATTTAGTCGGTGTAAATACCCTTCTCCTCACGGTTCTTGGTTTTGTTGTCGGTTTAGCTTTAAGTTTCAAAAGTTCCACTGCTTATGAACGGTAATTGCAGGGGCCTTTTTAAGCAACGTACAGTCATTAATCTAGAACAGGTACTCGGAAGGAAGAAGAGCCTGGGCTACTCTTAGTGTGCAGAGTCGTAACCTCGCCAGAATGATATGGATGCACATTGAAGAACGAGAAGGCGAAGAAGGAAAAGATGATCTCTTAGGCAAACTGTATGTAATCTTTCTCTGCTTCGCACTTCCTCTAACAGTCTCTAGAACAGGCATCAATCTCGTCCTCGCTTTCGCTGTAGCCCTCAAACACAAACTACGCTTTGAACCCTATGCCCACTACCCCGATATCAACTCTCTAGTCTCTCATCTAGATACCTTCGCCAAAGCCGCCTACTCCCCCGAAGTCGTCGAAGAGAAAAAGAAAACCCCCTGGAAAGCAATCGGCGAATATCTAGGAATACAATTCGCAAGCAGCAATCCTCGAAAAGCAATCAAGCGGGCCACGAAACCTGTCGGCCATCTACCCATGGAGATATTGACATATTTAAGCGCCTATTTTGAAGCTGTTTCCGCAAATAAAACGCTCGGGAGTCCGGTTGTTTTTGGACAAGTTTGTAAGTCCCCATTTCCCAAAAGCCGTCGTAGAAATGAAAGGGCATGGAAGAACCATGCTAACGAGACAAGTATCTGCGATCAACACCCTAACAGACACGATGTCGACGGCTGAACGAGTGCTCAACACGCCCCTCCCAATCGGCTACAACATCCTCATCTCGCAAATCGTCCTCCTCTACGTCTACCTCCTGCCCTTCCAGCTCTACGACGCCTTGAAATGGATCACAATCCCAGGTACCGTTGCTGCCGCCTACATCATCATAGGTCTAGCCGCTATCGGCAACGAGCTTGAAAACCCCTTCGGCAACGACGTCAATGATTTGCCCTTAGATCAATATTGTGCTGATATAGCTGCCGAGATGGATGTCTTGACCTCGGTACCTGCTCCTAAATTATCCAACTTTGTTGGCGGCGAGAATCAGGTGCTTTGGCCTCTAAGTCGAAGTGGGTTTGAGGAATGGAGAGGGAGGAGTGTGGCTGATATCCGGAGCGCATTGAACGCGAAGGTCGTCGTGGGGAATAGGGCGGGGTCTATAAGTTAGATCAGAGAAATGGAGAGTTAAAATTGCATGGATGAGCGTGGCGTTAGATTCGAGGCATTTGAGCGTGGGACAGCATAGGAGTAGAGTAAAGCAAAAGAGAATCAGCATAGCATTGTATCGTAAGATGACAAGAAATTAATTTTGTTCATATTACACCTATTGCCTAGTTTTAGGATTAGGATAAAATCATTCCTAATATTCATTTCTCAACACCCACTTTTTACCCTAGAAGGCATGATATAAATACCCCTCCACATGTTTTCCTCTTGCTCTCTTTTCCATTTCCCTCAAGCCCAGACTCAGACCCCAATTCCTCATAACCCATACTACTAATCTACCCACCCTTTCCTTCCCCTTTACCCTCGCCCCCCTTAAAGTCAGCATCCTCCCATCTTCAGCACACCAAAGAAATAATCCCTGGGTAATTACTGCACTATAAGAAGCCTCATCTTGCATTCAGTGGAAACACGAATGCATACTGAGGAAGACAGAGCAAATTGCAGAGTATACCTATACCGAACGAGTAATAATAGGAGATTAAGGGAGTAAGAAGTGCGATATTGAGATACTGAGTATGGAAATTGGGATGAGTGATGATTGTGATGGAATGATGAAGAGATGAAGAAGGTTTTTGAGGAGGAATGCGAGGAGATAGAGTTGAATGGTAATTGATGAGGATATAGTAACTAGCTGATTGGGTTGTTGATAAGTAAGTTGGGAAATGTTATGTTATGGTCCTAATTCAATGAGTCCGTAGTATATTTTTATTATTGGGAGAAATATATACCTATTGTGGCTATAGAAATCCTATTATGCATAGGATTAGTTGGGATTTTCGAGCTGAGCATGCAAAATGAATTGCGCACTTCGAATACTCCCATGGCTTTTTCGATGAGCAGCATGCTGATTTTTTGCAGAGCCTCCATAATATGTGATATACTCCGTGGCAGAATGAGAGCACCACACAGCAGATGATGTCCAGAACTCTTATAGTCAAATTGATCTCAGGTCCTCTCCCTCTTCCCAATAATTGCCTTCCCAACCGAACTCGCATTGTCCTTGCCAATCTCCCGCGTAATCCACTGTCCCACATCCACCATTGCATCTAAATCCACACCTGTATCTAATCCCAAGTTATTCAAAAAGTATACCATATCCTCCGTCGCCACATTGCCCGTCGCACCAGGACTATACGGACAACCCCCTAAGCCGCCCACACTACTATCGAAACTCCTAATTCCGTGTTCCAGACTAATCAGCGTATTGACCAATGCCTGTCCATAAGTATCATGAAAATGCATCGCAATATCCTCCTTTCTTATCCCTGCCGCTTCCATAGCAAGTAGTAAATTGCGTGTAGATGACGCCGTACCCATTCCCGTTGTGTCGCCAAGATCAATCTCATCCGCTCCCATTTCTAATAGATCTGTAGCGATCTCGGCTACTCTTTGTGGGTTGACATCGTAGCCTTCGAATGGACAGCCCAATACTACGGAAATGTATGCTCGTACTCTGTGCCCTACACCTTTTGCCCCGATGATTACTTCTTTGAATCGCTCGAGTGAGGTCGCGATATCACAATTTAGGTTCTTTTGGGTGAATGATTCGGTTGCGGCTGCGAAGACGGATATTTCTATCACTGGGTTAGACGGGGAGTAGGCCTCTGGCGTGGAAGTATGGGGAGGGGAGAATGTATTGTAGGATGCGGGGTGGCTTCGGAGGATTGTCATAGCTTTACTGAGGCCTTTATTATTAGGTACGAGGAAGGAATAATTTATCGGGGCAGTGGATGGCGGCGAAGTTTTAAGTATATATTCTAGTATTTCACCTGAATCTGCCATCTGCAATTCTCCAATTAGAAGAGGTCGGAGGTTGATGAGGAATAACAAACTTGAGGAACCCATTTCGGAGCCACGAAAGATCCTGCCTCAATATTTTCAAGTCCCGTCTTCGCTAGCCGCTCTATTAACTCGATTTTGGTCGTCAAAGGGACAATTTTCTTCTCGTTCTGTAATCCATCGCGTGGTCCGACTTCGATGATTCGGATACGGTTGTCACTGGTTAGTTGCGAGTCAATTTTTGTAGAGAATGTTCGTAGATACTGTAGTTTTAAAAGCCCGTGGCTTCTGCGTACTAGGGGGCGGAGGAACGATGACATTGTGGAATCATTCTCTGGGAGTTGGATGGTTGATGTTTGTGATGTAATGTTGTTTGCAGTTGCGGTTACATGCGCTTTAGTGTGGATGCGGGGTCCTCGCTTGCCCCACGTCTTAAAGGGGGGCACAAGGGGATAGAGCTTCTAGGAAAATAATTTAAATAAATCTTATATTCAAATTCAAATACAATGACTTCATTTATAAATCTAGTTTGCAAGAAGTCTATATTTGAGTGATAGCCCATCCACGTAGATCTGGGGCCTACGCCAGCATATACTCCCATTAAGGCCGGGGCCCTGGAATATTTGATATAGAAAGTATATTGATAGTGGCATTTAATGGGTAGATAACAAAGTCAACTTATGTCTTTTTCAGCAAATATGTCACGACATATGTATATTTTCCGAGACGACAACGCAATGCGTGGTGAGACACCCTCCAGCGTTCACCAGGTTGTAGCCTCGCTTAGGTAATCATACATGTATAACTCTTCCTCGGATTGCACAGGACTTCAATAGTCCTCCAAAAACTTCAAAATGGAAGATGACAGAGCACAAGTCGATTTGGGAATAGCAGCCGATATCGAAGAGAGGGAAGAAGCCACACAACGACAACCGAAAAAGCGATTCGTAGGCAGAAGGCAGGCAGCAGAAGCTGCATCGCGAAATAGCACTAGTTCAACTATTGAGAACAGCGGGGCAATTCAAGGTAGGGGAGAATATATCTTCATTTTATATCCCCTCTGATAACAGTTTCGCCAGTTTCCACACCGCGGAGACCTCCAAGAACACTAAATCAAGTCCCACCTGAAATTCAAGATGACCCCGATATCAATGCCGCAATATCCCTCCTTCCCGCGAACTACTCTTTCGAAATTCACAAGACAATCCACCGCATACGAAGCAATGGCTCTACTCGAGTCGCACTCCAAATGCCGGAAGGGCTCCTATTATTCGCAACCACGATCTCTGATATCCTAACACAGTTCTGTCCCGGGATCGAGACTGTGATAATGGGAGACGTCACATACGGAGCTTGCTGTATAGATGACTACACGGCTCGAGCATTAGGATGCGATCTTTTAGTACACTATGCGCATTCCTGTTTGATACCCGTGGATGTCACCAAGATAAAGACCCTCTACGTATTCGTAGATATCAGTATCGATACTACACATCTTCTCAACACATTAGAGAAGAATTTCCCCACAGGAAAGACCATCGCCATGGTTGGCACAATTCAGTTCAACGCCACTTTACACGGAATCCGCGGCCCTCTTGAAAAAGCAGGCTATAATATTCTAACCCCTCAAATTGCACCTTTAAGTAAGGGCGAGATTCTGGGCTGTACATCACCACGATTAACCACTGACGGCGTGGATATAATTCTCTACCTAGGGGACGGCAGATTCCATCTCGAAAGCGCAATGATTCATAATCCTACCATTCCGGCATATCGTTACGATCCCTATTCTCGAAAACTGACACGGGAAACCTATGATCATAAAGAAATGCATACTCTGAGACGCGATGCCATTTCCTCTGCCAAATCCGCAAAGAAATGGGGTTTGATCCTAGGTTCATTAGGCCGGCAAGGGAACCCGCACACCATGTCTCTTATTGAGCGTAAACTTGAAGACCAAGGAATTCCATATATTAATTTGTTACTGAGCGAGATATTTCCGGGCAAATTAGCGATGATGGGTGATGTGGAATGTTGGGTGCAGGTAGCATGTCCAAGACTGAGTATCGATTGGGGATATGCGTTTCCGAGACCGTTGTTAACACCATATGAAGCATTGATTGTGTTGGGTCACAAAGAGGATTGGGAAAAGGGGAACGGTGGTGTTTATCCCATGGATTATTATGGGAAGGAGGGATTGGGGAGGACGAAAGATGGGAGGATTGCTGCTATAGGATGAGTATATTAAGGTAAAAATCTTGAACTACAAAGTGATTGTTGGTCGGTTCATGGTTGCAGTATGACAAGTGGTCGCAAGATCGAGTGTTCGTTTCTGTAGGTTACCATTTTCTGTGTACAATTTACTGCCCCTTTTCGATCTCGCAATCCATCTGCTACCATACTGCATATCTCGACCTCAACAATGGAAGTCGAGATGCAAGAAACCTACGTATTGTGTAACTATCACTACATCATTCCAATCAACGGGTTACTGTACAGTAGGTAATGCAATGAACCGCGTTTATTACCGATGGGAAATTTCCTCAAGTTGTTCGTTCCAATTATTGTCTCAATTTGAAACTTAGTTTTAATTTAAATGTCCTTGTCCTTTTATTTGCTTCCCGTATGTATAATTACCTCAAGGATTGGTGATCCCTAAACACAATAGCAACAATGATGTCAATCTCCCTCCCTGCTCTCAAACTCCTCACCTAAATTCCTTTTTCCCCTTTCCCCTTTCCCATCTCCTATATAACCCCCCTGACCTCTCCTCTACCATTTCCCCTTCCGTCCCCTCCCACACTCGCCTCAGCTTCTCTCCCCTCTCTCCTGACCTCTATCCTCACCTCTAGTACTAGATGAGCCGCCGAACTGGCCACCACCTCCCCTAGAACCCGAGCCAGAACTTCCTGTAGGTCGATTATTTGAAGAGGTGGGAGTATATGCTGCTGCTGCTGCGCTTGGCTGCGGCTGGGAAGAAATGGTAGTCCATCTGGTGAGCTGTTGATCTTGAGGGTTGGGATATTGGATTTGTAATTGCTGGGGATTAGTTATATTGCCTAATGGTTGGAAGGCGGAGGACGCTTGGGAGGTAGACGCTGGGGGTTCTGATGGGGGGAAAGCTATGATATGATCCAATGAAGCATAGAATCTACTGTTCATTATTTGAGCCATATTTATCGTGAGGGACTTCCGGAAGTACCCTTGGAAGCCTCTTTGAAGGTAATGATATGTAACCATAGCACGCTCTGGATGCACTTGTGGGGGGGTAATGCAGAAGTCACAGTTAGGTCGGTATTTCCATTCGAAGTTGTATGGTACAGCGATGGCGGGGGGACAGGGAGCTTCCTTGAGTGCTACGGCCCAATAATATGGGCTACTAGGGCCGAGCTTATTTCTGAGCACCGAGAAAATCATGTTGAGTCCCAACAATTCCAAGCCAACGAAGGCCACAGAATCTTTATTGTTACTGTTCATCATAAAGTTCTTGATGCTCCAGTGCAGCTTAAAGTCCATTGGAGGAGCAATGATCTCCAGCCCGGCATGTTGGAAAAGGACCCTTCGCTGGGGATGGTCGACGTGATGCAAGAATCGACCAGCATATTCCATGAAACCTTCAACTTGACTCCTAATCAAGCTGCTTTTGAACCTAATCCCTTCTTTTTTAAAATACTCTGCTGCGTACTCAAGTCCAGTTTGGAAGACCATTTCATCTGACCTGTGTCCCTGTCTCAATTGTTGATCGCCGAAATAAAAGATCTCATAAGTATGCCCTCGGTATCCACGTAACAAGTCGTCTTCAATGCCATGACAAGCTACAATTTTTATTTGGCGGTTCTGCTGTTGGCAATATTGTGCCACCTTTATCAGTGCCGGAATTAAGTTGTCATTTGGGACATATGGAAGCCCGGGGGCTATATGGATAAACGGGTTATCATTGCTGAATGATCCAACTCTAGATGGTCCTTGAGTTATTCGTTTCCTACGCTTTAATCTTGTTTCCTTGTTTGGGCCTTCTGAGATTTGGCCCAGAGACGTTATTAAGTTTGAAGAAAGTTCATCTAATAGTGTATTGCCAACGGCACTTATGGCTCGATCTATACCATCAAGGGCATTAACAACCTCACCAGCAAATTCATTAGCAACACTAGCAATATCTTCGAGAACATCAAAGAAAATATCAGCCATGTCGAGCAAATAAAGATAGGTGTTAAAAGAAAAGATAAATAAAGGAAACAAAATGAAATAGTCGATGTAAGGAATCTATCATAAATTTTGTTGCGACGACTGGGTTTATATATAACAGTTCTTAGGAAGTAAAATGTTAGCAGGGGCTACAAGGCCAAATAAAGTGGTCACCCAAGTTATAAATAGGGCTATTGTGGCCAGCAAAAGTAAACGGTTGCAATTATGGCCATGAAATCGTGGTCCAAAAAGCCCAACGTGGAAAATTTAAGCGTGTTTCAAATCGGTATCTCGTATAATAGGCCAGAGAAAGTGTATTAATCACAAGGTTCTTCTCAGAACTTTATGCAGTACTATCCCCAGACTAGATTTACGACATCCAAATTATTTCTAACAATTACCTAATAAATGACCAATTATTGACCCTTACTGTATGTTGAGTCAGTTCCAACATCTCTGCGATCCTCCAAGCTGTGACCATATTAACTGCCACCTAACCGGCATATTATAGGGCCTCTTTGAGCTTAATATAGCTAGCCCGCAATCCTCTCAAATGGTATCCACTTCCATAACCCTCATTTTTGCTCAATAGCCCACTTCATTTCTGCCTATTCTTAAGAGCCTTCTCTTTCTATTGGTACAATACTATGAGTCATATGGATCCATTTCGGCCATGGGAGTATTATGGGTCCTATAGCGGGGCATAAGTGGGAATAGCTTCACTTATCGCCCCTTTGGGCTCTATAGGTATATGGGCTAGCTGTGGATCAATAGGATTCACCAGGAGGCACCCCTTGGGTATATAAGAGGGTCCTACTCCCACTTCTCTTCTGGCCCTAGACTCAATATACACTTTTACAGATATTGATTCTCAACGCTAATATCATTGATATTATCACCAGGTAATACTAACATTTATTATTAAGCTATAAAGCAATATTTATATTTTTTTAAGTAGCTTCAGCTAGCATATTTTATCCCGGCTTTCGTTTAGTAATACGGCTTTATTAATTATCGCAGAGGCAGATCGTAATTACGTCGATATAATACATACCAAACCTTAATAATAAAGCTATTAATATTAAAGCTTTTGCATCGCGAAGATATAAGTCGTCAAGCAGCAATAACGATAATAGTTTGCATGGTTACACAGAATTAATTGGCAGTGATGCAATATCACTGCATTCACCAAAAATGTGGGCGAATGTATCATGTCTGTGACGTAGGTAGCTACTATCATCCCTCCTTGCCCGACACGAAACATATAGCGAAGCTGAAAATCAGGAGTTAGTTCAGCGTTATTGTGGGGGGCGGGGGAGGGAAGTGTTCACCCGTTATGCGTTGAGAGTGCCGGTATACTCAACCCAGTTGTTCGTGGAAAAATCGATATACCAGTGCTTCCCGCCACTCCAGTAGATCTTCGCCCCGTTGCTGAGCAAACAGTAAGAGTATCCAGTTGAGGTCTCCTTAAAATAAGTGGGTGTAGATGATGAAGACCCGGCAGGTTCCGTAGACTGAGCGCCCTGAACGTTTGACACTATGGCTGAGGAGTAACTTGATGAAGACTGCGAAGGTTGAGTGTATGGCCCTTGGGCTGAGGAATANCCTNGGACCGAGGAGTAACTCGACGAAGANTGCGNAGCTTGAGTGTATGACACTGGGGCCNAGGAGTACTNCGAGGANTAACTCGATGAAGACTGCGAAGGTTGANTATATGGCCCTTGGGCTGAGGAATACCCTGGGACCGAGGAGTAATCCGATGAAGACTGCGCTTCTGTGTAGTCGATAGGATAGGCCGCGGATGTAGCGCTTTGCTGGGTAGAGGCATTGGCGGGAAGAGCATAATATTTTGCTGGTGGGGCCTCTCTCCTATTGTAGTATACGCGTTGGTCGACATTTTCGTCTGGACTTCTGTCGTCCCAAGTGCAGTACTTAGAAGGATCGTATTGCCAGCTATCATCGTTATATATATGAACGGTGTACCCTTGGTAATTGTCTCGGTCGGCTTTGTCGCTGAATCTAACAGTGGTATGCAAAGCTTCGTCTGCATGTCTGCTTGTGCTAGAATCTGTTACATGTGGTCCACGTCTAAAGAACAATCACCATGTTAGTGATAACTGTATTATCTGTTATAAAGCTCGAATGCCACTAATTCGTATTTGTGGGCTTACTTGACAATACCCCACACGGGTTGATAATTTCTGAAATTGGCCGGAATTCCGGGCTCGTCGATAGGGTTCGCCACGTACGCTGCGAGGGTAGCAGCAGTCCTTTTTTCATCCTTTCCGCTCATTGGTTTATGGTTCCACTGAAAGGTCACATTTCCAATCACATATACTGGCCACTCTGCGGGATTAGACCTTTCTCTAGTTGATGTCGGTCTCCATTTCTGTACCCTGCCCCGACCAGGTCTCCTTCCGCCGCTACCGCCACTACTTGAGCTGTGTTTATTGCGCGTCCCATGTGAAGCCATTTGTAGGTGGTAAGTCTATTCAGAAGAGAGGAGAAGGGATAGAATATAAAATGAAGTAGACTTGAATCAACAATATAGATTGCTGTTGTTATTCCTCCTCGACATCTTCTGAAAGTAAAAGGCATAAGTTTATATATGAGCATGAGGCTCATATAGAAACGAAAAGTGGTAATCCGTCAATCTGCCTTTGGCCCTCCCTTTCACTGACCGCTGCCTCATTGTTGGTTCGCAGGTTGGCACCAACGCCCGTACTCAGCGAGTTACACATGCTGTCCTGCATGCCAGCACAGCTCGAACCCCTTCCGCCTCGACATATTGCTGGCATTTCTGACTCACCAGGGCCAATTCAGCTATGGATGCCTCAAAGGCCTTGGTTTGGGGCCGAGAAATGGCGCAGACGATGCCATCGCTCGCGACAGTGCAGTTGCTGTGTGGCCGGCTATTGCCGCCGAGCCGCACTAGTAAGGCAGCAGTGACTAGCGTGTTAAAACAGAGCAGATCACTCCACACAGCCTTCTTCCTTTCCATCCTAACCATACCACCATGATAACCAGTCTATTATTGCCAATGGCTATCATGATCAGAAATAACTAAGAATCACTGTTATAATCTGATTTTAACAATAATGACTTCGAGTTCGCTACCCCTATACAGATGTGGCATGAGTGAGGGGGTGGAGAAGGTGGCAAGCTATCAGATAGGCGGGTTTTGTCCGATCAGTATCGGCCAGATACTGGATGATCAATACGAGATCATTGCTAAGCTTGGTTACGGCGGATACTCTACTGTTTGGCTGGCCAAAGACAGGTTCGTATGGCTTCCCCGCTCCCCCTTAGATCTTCTGTGTATTTGCTGACTTGATAACCGTCGACACGGCAGAAGTTACAGCCGTTGGGTGGCGCTAAAAATCCTGAAGAGCGATAAAAGCAGCAAAGATAACACCGAGCTGGCGATTCTTCAATCCTTTCAACAGTCGAGTATCGTTCAGTGCTTCGGCAATTTCTGGATCCTGTCACCGAATGGATATCATCTTTGTCTGGTTATGGAGGTTACAGGTCCATCGGTCGCACAATACATTGAGTCACTGTGGTATGGGAAGCTGAACTCAAATACGGCGATAGATCTAAGCAAGCAGTGCGTGATGGCGTTAAAATCACTACATGATCTTGGATATGCTCATGGTGGTCAGTCACTCTCCATACCTCAACCCAACACTTGGAATCCTTCGAATGAGGTACTAATCGCGCTGCGAGGTGATAGACGTCTGCTCGGCGAACTTCGTGCTTGGCCTGTCAGATATTTCTAATATTACCAAAGAATCCATGCGACGCTATGTTGGTAACTATCGGAGCGGAGTAGTCTCATCAAGGGATGGGTCTGCTCTACCGCCTGGCATGCCAGAGCGACTCTTCCGATCGGTTTCGCTCAAGGATCTGGTCGATCTATCGAGGGTGATAATGATTGATCTTGCCGAAGGTTCGTCCAAAATTCCTAAATCTAGTCCCTAAAACAGCGACAATAAGCGCCTAGGAACTGACTTCAAAGGACGACAGCCTTCGCGGGATGGAAGGAAGGCGTAGCTACTCATATGCCTTATAGGGCTCCGGAGTTACTAGCAGAAAAGGGAGCTACTGTGCAATCAGATATCTGGAGTATAGGCTGCCTAGTAAGATCTTCAAGTACTATATTACTTCTCGTTTCCGATCCTAACTTATTAACAGATCTGTGAGCTTGTAACTTCACACACCCCATTCTGTGGAAATTCGATTACTGTGGTTGAGGGACAAGCATCATTTTTTGGTATGGAGAACAATCCTCGGCCTCTCAGTGCGACGTGCTAATTTCCATTCCCTCTAGCTAAATCATCGGACGAACAGTATGATTATTTAAGGGCGTTTCTCTCGGAACACTCTGTTCTCAAGTACGAAGAAGAAAATGACATGCTGGCGACGCTACTCTGCCAAATGCTTGTCCAGGACCCGCAGAAGCGTGGAGATCTCGGGCAGTTATTAGAGCACGACTTCTTTAAGTTTGCGGGTTGTCTTCCTGATCCAGAAGAGTAGTATTGGGGTATATAGGTGCAACAAGTTTCTTAGCAGGGGTCAGACTTTTGGTTAGCGCTTAGCAGAACGTCTCGTGCCAAGACCAGCGCAGCAAAAACATCCCCATCGTCTCGCGACCGACCAAATTCCCAATCGATTGATTGGATTTTGACATCGTGTACAGTACCCTGCCCAAAATCGGCCCAAACAAAGAGAGCACTCAACCGCCGTACGCGAGCAAATCAAATCAGCCAGCTAAATCACCACGCCTTGGATGCGACACCTGTCTGAAATTTGGGCCATCAGCCTGCCGACCCTCCTCACCCAATTAATACCGCGCTTTACTTACAGTTATCCACGCTCCTTATAAATCTATTATCTAGACGCATTCGTAAACGTCGGGCTTCTTCGCGACCGCTACCAGATTTATGTTAAATCCCCTCAGGTAGGCATAATTTTTTTTATCCAATAATTGCGAAAATATTAATGCTACATAGCGTTGCGAAGACGAAGCTTCCGGATATAATTAAGGCCGCGCTTTGTATCAATTTGTTATATTCTAGAATCTTATTACGAATTTTAAAGCTTTTTCAAGGAACAATTAACAGATTTTCGAACTTTACAGCCGATTGAAACATTCTTATATATGCGTGTGACAAATTTAGGTATTGTCGAGGTATCGCCGCCGACAATAGCTTTTTTAAAAAAAAAAATAAAAAAAAATAAAAAAATATATATAATAGCAATAAATAGCAATTATTATGGGAATAATAATATGAGTTATGTAAGGGTCGATAGAACAGAGTGAAGAAGCCACAATAGATATATTCCTAGAACAAGACTAAAAGCTAAGGAGCCCTCCTGGGGACCCTACGACCCTTATATTACCCCTTTTCCCTAGATCCGTGCACTAGTGTACCAACCACCTTACTTAGAATATGCCCGTGCGAGTCCCGTGACGACCCCGTGAGCTCTCTGCCCCCTGACAAGTTATATGGGTCGACTTCGGCCATAGTGGGGCATAAGTGGGAATAGCTTCACTTATGGCCCCTTTGGGCCCCATGGGTAAATATGGAGGATTCATATGGGCTAGCTGTGGATCAATAGGATTCACCAGGAGGCACCCCTTGGGTACATAAGGGGGGGTCCTCCTCCCACTTCTCTTCTAGCCCTAGACTCAATTTACGCTTCTTACATGGAATCGATTCTCAAACCTATTGATAATTATCACCATCTTTGGTGATACCAACAATCATATTAATAGCCGTATTACGGCAGCAAAACTTTTCTTTTATAATTGTTTCCAAAAGTATTATTAACATTTCGGCCAAGCGCTTTTAAACTATAAGCATTTTATTATTTTGATCCAAGTTTGTTTTTACGTTCTGGTTAAGCTTAAGCCATCGAGCCCTTCAATTGAAGCTCCTTTGCCTAAATTCTCCCCTTCAACTTCTACGTGACAATTATTAAGGTTTGAAAGATCTTAAAAGCAAGCGAAAGCTCAAAAAGATTATAAATAAATTAGAGCAATCTCCAAACAATTCATGCTAAGAACACTTGTTCGTTTTTTATAAATCGTCCTCCTGTAAACGGGGGTGTTAAATTTCTGCTGTTCTTCCGCTGCTGCCTTGTGTACTTGGACACAGATATATGAGACAACCGAGGTGTCGTTGATTGAGCCCCAGGGGTGAGGGGAGAAGACAAGGATTGCCATGGGAGGAATAGATGTTGTTGGCTTAGACGCCGGCTATGTACACGCAGCGTTTGCGGCGTCTAAAAGCCTCGCCAGCGCGGGAAAATAAGCACTAATGCATGCGGCAATACGTGAAACCAGATGGCGCTGCACCCTGGCTGCCATATTTAGCATTTTCATCGAGACGTGTCTGAAATTTCATTTCGGATCCTCATCACAGCATCCCTGATTCCATGGACATTCTGGATCTTTGAGGCGTACGGGGTGCCGGATCGGGAACATATACCAGCCGGAACCGCGATTGACACCTGGTCGGTTCTATTAATATGCGCACCAGTCATCAGCCAGCATTCACCATCAACCCAGGCACCTACTCCGTATAGGCCTCTGAAACGTTGATAAAGGGGCCACGTGATCGCTGCTGAGTGAGACGGGATTTCATAATGTTGAGGCAGGTTAAGTAAGATTCCTCTCCGACCTCCCCAGGCACCTATTTCTCGTCTGCTCTAAACCGTGGTGGGCCCAAACAATCCTACGAGTCCTGTCTCACAAATCGAAAGCTTCTCGACTACCTCCCCCCCTCACCAGGGAAATGAAACGTCGGATTCGGGATTAGTCATTCGTTCGACACAGTCATTCGGGTGCTTCCTCCTTGATCCGCGCTCGCCATTTCGTGCCACTGGAAAGCCACCATCCTACGCTCTCCATGTACTATGTACGAACAGCACGGCAAGTATACCTGCCCTTGCGGTGTCGTGGCGGCGGCGGGGCACATTCTGAAGTCGGTGTGATGGCAAAAGCGAGGAATTTGCCGCAATGCACAGATTATTAGCCACTTTGCGTTGTTCTCAGGGGGGGGGGGTCGGATAAATGCCCACTTGTAAGGAGGAGAGAGAGGGGTGGGGAGGGATCCGTGATTCTGTCATCGACTAAGATTATAGGCACATACACATAAGGATTCTGCGGAAGGAGGGTATCAGGTAGGAGGTGGAGGTGGCCTTGAAAAGGGCCTCAGGTAGGTGCGAAGGTACATTCGAGATGGTGAGGAGCTCAAGTGATTTCCCGTGATTTCCAGTGATTTCCATCTTCCAGTCATCTCATTTGTTTCTTTGGGAACCGATTGACTTGGGTGCAGTGTGCGATAGATACTCCTTCTCCCTGCACCGCGTCTATCTACTTCCCGAGGCGCGGTCAAACGCACATCGCGCCTCAACGCCCCAAGTGGCGGCTATTGAGAAATCCACAAGGCTACAAATAAACCTCCACGACCTGCCCGCAACGAGGAATTTTAACTGGATGCAGGCTATGCGCTGGAACGCACATACCAAGAGCCAGGTATACCCGGGGATCATTCGCCTGCAGAGGGCTGATCCCCCTTGAGCATTGGCAAACGGTAAGGCTGTGCCACATCCTCCAATCCTTCCAGCATCAAAAACCTCTGGATGTCCATCGTCTGAAAGTTTTCGCGACGTTGTACTTACCATGGCGCGCCTAATCTCTCTGCCCTTAATACGTGTCCTGTGGACTTTTATAGCCTCACTCGACTTAATTCGGGCAGATGATATGGATGTCTGTTTTTACCCTGGTGGCGTAACGGCGCCAGGCCAACAACCATGCAGTTCTGCCTTCAATTCACAGTGTTGTCCAGATGGTTGGACTTGTTTTTCAGATCACAGGTGTGTGGTGACAACAGATGACACGCCCTTTGCGGTGGGAAAGGCAATGAGGGGGGGTTGCACAGAAGGGACTTGGAACAATACAGTGTGTGGGGACTACTGCACAGGTGAGTGATACAAAAAAAACCCGTCTTCATTTCGAACGCGATTTTCAAGTCCTAAGAATCCCAGCATACTAATGTAGATGCAGGCGAAGGAGATTCAGGCATGTTGCTATCATGTGGCCTGGATGTTTATTGTTGTCAATCGGCGGTCGATGCCAACATATGCAATTGTGCTACAGGGGAGGGAACATTTGCAATCCTGGCAGGAAGAGCTGAGGCAGCAATTGAACCCAGCGGACCAGTAACTACAAGCATACCTGTCGACGGCATTGGATCACCATCAGGAACCGTTGATAAAGCTGCGATACCACCGACTTCAACAGCAAGTCTACAGCAGTCAGTAGATCTGAGTGTCTCTTCCAAAACATTCCCACCGGGGACGGACAGCCTTGCGGATCAAAGCACACCAGCAACAGATTCTACCAGTGCCTCGACAGGGGATTTCGCTCCAACGACTGGCACAACAGATAATTCAATAGCCGCCACCCCCGAGTCCACTACCGACTCACCCAATATCTCGACAGGAATACCCCTGAGCTCAACACCATCCTCAGCAGGTAGCATACCCACCTCTACAACGACCACTCCTAATTCTCCTCCTGCCCTCACCGGCATCACCGCGCCCGTCGCCACCACAGCCGCGTCCTCCTCCAATAACAAAGCCCTAAAAATCGGTCTGGGAGTCGGTCTCCCGCTTGCCTTTATTCTCCTAGGTTGTGCCGCCTTCCTATTCTTTCGTCGTCGCCGCTCCCACCCCTACCAATCGTACCCCTCCTCGCAAGAAAAAACACCACTTCATGGACCTCCTTCCCCTACTGTACGGCCGACATCTGCGTTCCATCCCATCTCCGAAGTTAGGCCTACGTCTATTTTTGCCCCTGCAGGGCCGCTAACCTCATCCCCTGTCACGGGCGATACGCTGCGGACTTCTGGCACTACACTAGTTACTTCCGCTATAGCACCCAAAGCAGATGGCCACAAATCATCATCCTACTCCGCCTACAAACCCTACAACCAATCGCGCGCATCTCGCGCATCTCGCGCAGAAACTTTCCGTGACTCGGCTACTTTCGCAGGCAGCGAGCCATTCTCCCCCTCTTCTCCCAGAATGGCAACCGCAGTCCCCATTCTGAGGCTGAACCAGGAAAGTTTCCCAAGAGTCGATAATTATAGGGTTAGTGCGGAGAGGGATGAAGAACTAGTGAGCCCGGTGAGCTCAGGCGGGAGAAGTGGTAGGAGTAGATTGAGCGCTGTGAGCGGCGTGACGATTGGAGACGATGGGTTAGGGATTTCCAGCTTAGAACGTACGAGTGTAGTTCATGAACGAAATGCTTCCAATGGCTCCAACAGCTCTAATATATCCAACCCTTCAAGCAGCTCCAACAGCGCAGCTCCAGCACCTGTAATACCGCGCAAGGTACCGCCCGCAAGACAGAGTACAGCAACGGCGAGTGGTGGCAGTCCGTCGTCGACCGGCAGTCCAGGCGAGATCCTAGGAACGGGAAATGTCCGGCACGAGAGTGCGAGGGTCGTAAATCCATTTTCGGTTCCCTATGAGGGAACTTGATTCCCTTCTTATTGTACTCCCTATAACAAGTAGAAAAATTAGGGGAGGCGTGACGGGAAAGGGGGGGATATAAAAAATTTAGAAGAAATGGGTAATGTGGGACGTGGAATAATCATGAGCATGGTCTTATGAAGAACGGGAGTTTCACGATAGGTTGACTGTATGGTGGGAAAAGGAGGGGATAAAAAGAGAGGTGTATATAATACCCACTAACCCACCCATTGGTGGCTTGTAAATGGAATCGGTCGGTCATAGCTAGGCTTCACAATCTTAGCCGGCGTTGTTGTATTGTTATTGTTTTTATTATTATTATTATTATTATTATTTAAATATAATAAGCTTTTATAATATTTTTTATATATTTTTGCTAAAATTTTTCTTAACAAAAAAAAAAGCCATTTATAAATAATATATTAATTCGATCTAACAAAAAATAATAAAGATTATAAAATAAAATAAATATTTGTTAAAAAATCTTAAAGAAATTAAAAAAAAAATAATTAATTTAATAAATTAAATATATTCCAGCCGATTATTGAAATAAATGCAAACGGCTAATTAAAAAATTTAATTAAGAAAATCCTAATAAAAATATAATTATTAATAAAACTAAAAAAAAAGCAAAAAAATTTAAAAAAAAATTTAAAATTTTAAAAAAAAAATTATAAATTATATTTTTAACGAAGTATTAATTATTAATTTTCAAATTATTAAATTTAATTTTTTAAAACAGCTGCTTTTGTAATAAGCTTTAGCTTAATTATATTTTTTTTATTTTTTTGCAAAGCTTATTTTGCAAGTTTTTAAAAAATATTTTTTGAAATTATAAATTAATAAAGTTTAGCTTAAAACTTTTTTTATAAAAATATTATTTAAAAAAAAGCTATTTTTAATATTTTTAGCAAAAAATGCATTTAAGCTTTATATAAAAAAATTAATATAAATAAAAAATTTTTAATTTTAATTAATTAATAATTATTTAACAAAATCCTAATTAAATATTAATTAATTTATTGCAGCCACATAGCAGAAATTATAAATTATAATTTTTTGCAATCGTTAAATGTTTTAAAAAAAATTAATTTAGCATAGTTTTTATATTAACCAAATTTTCAAATTATTTATTAGCTATTTTTAGAAAATTATTTAATTTGTTAAAAATAAAATTTAAGCTATTAGCAATTGCTTTTTTAATAGGTACCCAAGATCGATTCCTAAAACCTAAATTAAAAAATTATTAATTAAACTTTAATTAAATTTTAATTTATTTAAATTTAATTAATAATTTATAATTAAAGCTTTTAAAGCCAAAATTAAAAAAAAAGCATAAGCCAAGCGCAAACGAATTAAAAATTTATAACAATTAGCATTATATTTTTTTATTATATTTATAATATATTTAGCTTTATTATATAATTCGAAAAAAATTTAAAAAAAATTAATTATAATTTTTAACGATTTATTAACAAAACTTTATCAGTTTATATATATTATTTTTAACGTAATAAAAATAACATTAATTAGCAATAAAAATAAATTAATTTTAATATTGCTATCGGAAATATTTCGAAAGCTTTTTAATATATTTAATGCAAAAAATATTGCAAAATTTTATATCAAAAATAAAAATATTTAATATTGCAAATTATTTATCGAATTTAAAAAGTTAACGAATTCTAATTTTTAATTTTTTTAATATTAGCGATTTTATATTTAAAGTTTTTTTAAAAAAAAAATAACGCTTAGCCAATTAAAAATTAACAAATTTTTATTAAATTAAAAAATTTTGTTTTGTTTGCTGTAAAGATATAAAAGTTTGGGAAATAATTATTATATAAAAAAATATAGCAAAATCGCGGGATAAAAAAAAATATAGATTCTTTAATTAAATAATATTTAATAACTTTGAAAATAAAATATTTTTTGTTTTAATTTACTTAATAATTTTTTTGTTTATTTATAAGATCGATTTTTTTCCCCAAATAATAACAGCAAGTAATATAATTATTTTTATATATTTATCATGTTGAATCCAAACGCCACGTTAATAGAAATATAAGCGTTAAATTTTTAAAAAAAAAAATTAATTAATTTTTTTAAAATTTTTATTTTCGAATTTAAAAAAATCGTAAATAATTTTTTTTTTATAAAAAATAATTTATTTATTTGCGCGCGTTATATTATTCTATTTTATATTTAATAAAAAAATTAATATGCTTTATGTTAATATTTAAAAAATTAATATTTATTTTTTTGCTTAAAATTTATATTATATTAAAAAAATAATTGCTATTAAAATTGCCTTAAATAAAATTGCTAGGATTAGCGTTTGTTATATTGCAAATATGCAAAGCTAAAATTGCAAAAATAAAAGTTTTTCGAAATAGAAAAAAGAAATATATGCCAAAAAAAAAAAGTTTTTGGCTAAATAAAAAAAAATAAAAAATAAAAAATTCGAAAAGTTTTTTAATATATATAAATCAAACATATCAAATTATTAAATATATTGCTAATATAGCTTCTTTAGCTTAATTCTTAAAAAAATCATTTATTTTAAGGGATTTTGAAAGTTAAAAAAACTTTAAATAAAAGTAAGATTAAACAAGCAAAAAATTACCAATTTATTTGCTAAAAGCAAAAAAAAAAAAATAATAATCAAAATAGCTCGGGCGAAACCTATTTATTTCCGGATGTTATAGCAATGATTGCATTTTTTTTTTTTCGTAGCTGTTCTGATTTGTGTATGTACTAACTAATTAATATTGAAATAAAAGAATTTATATTTTATAAATAAAATACAAATTAATTTAATAATTAATTATAATTTTTAAAGTAATAAATAAGCTTATATTAAAAATAATTTAAATAAAAACAAAGCGAGAAATATAAATGAGATATTATTGTATATTATTACTTTTTAAAACAATTTTAATAATTGGCCAAATTTTATAAGTTAGGCCGACTATATTAAACCACACGTGAGATTAGCTAATACGGCTACCAACAATTTTGTAAAAAAAATTATTAATAAGTTTTGCAACAAATTTAGCTTTTTAAAACTATTTATTTTTAAAATTTAAAAATTTTTAGTTTCATATAATAAGTATATTGTTTGTTTATATTTCAACAATAGCAATAGCATTCTTTATAATATTAATAAGCAAGCATAAATTGTACAAAAATATAAATATATTTAATTTCTTTTAATTATATTTGTAATATATTACTTATTAATAAATTTTTACTTTTGGAACTTCGTACAAAAATTTAAACAAATTATATATTTTATTTTTAGCATAAAAAAATAATAATGATTTGCTAAAGAAATAAAACAAAATTAACATTTTTAATAAAAATGCTTTAATAATTTTTTTATATATTTCACTCAAAAAATATTTTAAGCTTTAATACCAAGAAAAAAAACAAATTGTTAAATTAACAATTAGGTTTTAATATATTATTTATATTAAAAATAAATTTTTTTTAATTAATTATTAAAAAATATATTTGCCAGCGTTATATTATTTAATTTTTTAAGTTTATAAAATTTTTTAAGATTATTAGCTTTAATAATTCTAAAAGGTTCCAATTATTTATACAAAAGCTTGGTTTTTTTAAATTTATTAATTAAAAATTAAAAATATATTAAATCAAAAAATAAAATTTTTTTTTAAAATAATTTGCTTGCAAAATAACATAATTAAAATTTTAGTTTTTTGCATTTATAACTACAGCGTTTTGTTTTTTCGAAGCTTAATTTTTTTTTATATTGGCATTTTTTATTTTTAATTATTATATTTTGGTTTAAATAAGCTTGGTTCGATTATATTTTTCGATTTTATTTTATTTTAAAGTTTTTTATATTAAAAATTTTGTTTTGATTAATAAAATAATTTTTTTTTTATAAATAATAAAAAATGAAATTTATTTAATAAAAGCATGAATTATTATGCGAATAGCAAAAAAAATAAGTAGGAGCTTGTTTAGCTATATAAATTTTTTATTATTTATAAATGCAATTATTATATTAATAAATTTTTAATAATTTTTCTCGATTATTTTATTAGCTTTGGTATTATATGCGGAAATTTGAATCTTATTAATTTTATATTTTTTTAATTTAGTAATAATTTCGCTTTTAAATTCGGATTTTTTATTTATTTTAAGCTTTCCAAAAACTTTATATTGGCAAATAATATTTTTTTTATATAAATATAGCAATTTTTTTTGGCCGACGAATTGGTTTTTATAAATATAGCTTTTGGTTATTCAAAAAATTTATTTCGGCATATACACAAGCTAGATTTGCCGTCATTTATTGGCAGCTTTATTATATTAATAAATAAAGAAAAAAATATTAATATAATTTTAAATAAAAATAAAATTTTTTTTTATTTAATTTAGCTTTTTTTTTTAATATTTAAAATAAGCTTAAACTTTTTTTTTTAATATTTTTGTAACAATTAATTTAAAAATACCTAATAGCAATTCGATAATAAATAATTTTTTTTTTAAAATATTTAATAATATTATAAAATTTTTTTTATTATTTTTTTTTTTATATTTTTTAAAATTTAAAATAAAATAATAAAAAATATGCTTTTGTTGGATTTTTTTTATAACAAATTATTTTTTATATTGAATTTTAATATTTTGCTGGTAAAGAATTTATAATTAATGTCAAGAATTGACTACGACTAGCTAATGAAGGCTAAACGTGTAAATATCGGTGGGATATCGGTAGCATATTGGTGAATATAGGAGATTAAATATTAGTTATTTGGGCAAGAATATAGATATAAATAGATCCATATTCTTGGATCACTTCAATCTCTAAATAAATTAATATTATTTATTTTTTTTTTTTTATTTTAAATTTTATACAATTATTATATTTAAAAATTTAACAAATTATAAGCCCGGCTGCGTAAGCAATAAATGTTCAAGTTTTATATTTTTAATAAATGTGCGGATCCTTTATATTTATTTTATTTAATAAATTTATATAGCAAAAATTAAAAAAAAAACAAAAAGCAAAAGAGGCATTACGCAAAAAAGAGAAAGCTGCATTTGGCAGAAAAAGAAAGCTACGCAGAAATATTTTAATTTAATTATATTAGTTTAACGAGCTTTTAGGTAATAAATTATTATTAATACCTAAAAACAATTTCGATAACGAATATATTAATTAATCAATTACCCGAACGATTAATTAACAAATATTAAAATTATTTATTATATAGCAAATCGAATATAAAACAAAAAAAATTAAAATATTGAATATAAATAAAAATAGAAAAATTCTATTTTCCAAAAACGTAAAGCTTAAAAAAAAGAAAAATTACAAAAAATAACAAAAATATATTATAAATATTGTAATATTAAATAATTTGGAAAATATATTTGATTTATAAATAAAAATTTTAGCATCGATTAACGAACATAATAAAAAAGTTAGCAAAAAAAAGCTAAAGCAATAAAAAAAACTGGAAAAAAGCAAATTCGATTATAATAAATATTATCGAACTAAATATAAAAAAAATTTTAATTTAAGCAATTAATGGCTGCCGTACAGCTATTAATATATAAACTATTTTTTAAATTTAATATAAAAAATTAGGAGCGGTATTATAATATAATTTATTAATAAATTAAATAAATATTAAGTTAAAAAATTATTTTAGCTTAAAAAAATTTATTATTATTTATATTAAATTTATTAACAAATTAAATAAAATATAAAACATAAGCGTGCTAAAAAAGTAGCAGCTATTAAAGTTTATAATAGATTTTTCAAACGCATATTTATTATAAGCAAAACGATAACGATCAAATTTTAGAAATTTCGCTACCAGCTTATTACTTAAAGCTTTAATATAGAATATATTTAATAAAGCACGCAAAAAAAAATAAAACGATTAAAGAATCTAAAGCTTATTATAATAGCAAGCCAAATAAAAAAATTTAAAAAAAAATAAAAAATAAAAAACAAATCCAAAAATAAAATTAAAAAAAAAAATAATAAAAATTAACAAAAATTCCAAACGCATTTTACAAATTTAAAAAATTATAAATTAGCTATTATATAAAAATATAACAAAAAACTAAAGCGTTTTTGGAAATTTATATTTATTATTAAATATAAATTAAAAATTTTGCTGCTTATGCCGAACTAATTTATTAATTATTTAAAAAAAATACGAAATAAAACTAAAGCAAAAAATAAAAACTTATTATAAAAAAATTTTAAAAAAAAATTTTATTTTTTTTATTTTTTGCTAATTCGCTTTTATTATAATTTAAAAAATAGCTAAAAAAAATATTATTTTAAAAGTTAATACCTTGGAAATTAAATATAAAAAAATCTTAAAACAAATTAATAATAAAAAGAAAAAAAAGAATTAGCCAATACGAAAAAAAATATTTAAAATAATATCAAAAAAAATTATAATATTATTAAAAAAAAAATATAAAACAATTCTAAAAATATTACGTAAATATAAAATTTATTTGCATAATATGCATTTTATTTTTAAAACAAATGCTAATATTTTGATTGCCTAATTAAATTATGCTATAATTAATTTTTTAAATATTTTAATAACAAAATAATTTGCCTAAATTTAATTATTTAATTTTAAAATTAAGTACGTTAAAAAAGTTTCTTATATAGCAGCTAATAAACTCTTCCGAAGGCCGAAAATTTTGGAAAATAATAAATTTAATAAAAATATTAATAAATATATAAATGCAAAATTAAATTTTATAAGCGCGGAGATTCAAAGGTCGGGAAAAAATGTAACGATAGCAAGCTTAACTAAAGAATCTAAATCTAATAATAAAAATTATTTATTAAAAAAAAAAAAAAAAAATTTTTTAGCCTAATATTTTTTAACGATAATTATAGCAAAAAATATTAAAATATTGCTAAATATTTTATTGCTATAAAAATACNTAANAATAANANATTTAAATTAAAAAACNCTTNTAAATNNAGTTANAAATNNTTTATTANCAAAATATTAAAATTNAATATAAAAANNNANCTTGCTATAAAAAAATNCAANAAAAGCATANTTTTATNNTNTTATTTTGNATTNTAAAAAATATAAAAAAAAAATAATAAAAAAANTTTATAATATTATTNAATATTTTNNAAAAAAAATTATTTATTATTAAATTGCTATTANATATTTTTAAATNAATTATTACNAAAATATTAAAAAAAAAAANTTTAAGCTTNNNTTAAATANTAAAAAAAAAAAANNAAAGCTAAATAANAAAAAANNTTTATTTTTATTTAAAATTATATTAATATTTTTTTTTTCTATTTATNNATATAATAAANCTGCTAATAAANAATNGCAAATCTAATTTATNNATATGCCAAAATAANTTTTNTANATAANNAAAGNNTATATTTATAAAANNTAATNTATCGGCCAAAAAAATTNTTNNATTTATATNAAAAAATATTATTTGCNNATATAANNTNTTTNNAAAGCTTAANNTAAACNAAANATNTNAATTTAAANGCAAAATTATTNCTAAGCTAAANAAGTATAAAATTAACANNATTTAAATCTTNNTATATAATGCNAAAATTAATNAAATAATTAAAAAAANNTATTAAAAATTTATTAATATAATAATTGCGNTTANAAATANCGNAAGATTTNTATNGCTNNANAAGCTNNTATTTATTCTTTTNGTTATTCGNATAATAATNNATNNTTTTATTNAATATATTCCGTTTTTTATTATTTATAGAAAAAAAAATNNTTTTNNTAATCGAAANNNAATTTNNAANNTAAANAATTTTANAATAAAATAANATTAAAAANCATAATTAAACNAAGCTTATTTANANCAAAATNNAATAATTANAAATAAAAAATANTAATATAAAAAAAANTTAANNTTNNAAAAAATAANNNNCGTNTTATAAATNNAGAAAACTANAATTTTAATTATATTATTTNTAAGCAAATTATTTTAAAAAAAAAATTTCGTTTTTNNATTTAATATATTTCCGNTTTTTATTAACAAATCNAAAANNANNAAGCTTTTGTANAAATNATTAAAATTTTTTTAAAANTANTAAAGNTAATAATTTTAAAANATTTTATAAGCTTAAAAAATTAAATANNATAGCGTTAATAAATATATTTTTTAATAATTAANTAAAAAANTTTATTAAAANAAATAAATATTAAATAATCGCAAATTANAAAAATANNAATATTTTATTAAATATAATTAAAAATNTATTTTAGCAAATNNAAAAAGCANCTTAAAAATATNNAANTAAGCATTTNAAAAAAAAAAGCGCTTAATAAAAAAGCTTTTTCTTATATGCCCCAAAAAGCTTAAATAATAATAAAAATTATTTTTATTTTTAAAAAAAAAATATNNAAANTTNTAAAAAAAATAAAAATATAATATTAAAAATNTAAATAATAAATTTAAANCTAAATTTTTATTTTNNAAAAAAAATATAANTTTTGCAATAAAAATTTTAATATTAANAAAAGCTTAAAAAGCATAATATTTAAAATNTATATTTNAAAATTTTNANNNNAAAATTAATTNNTTAAAAANTTTTTANATTATTTTGGNAAAAATNTAAAAANATTATTTCGAGCATTATNTCAAGCTATTAAAATTTTNTTTTAATTATAAAANAANNNATTTTTTNNAATAANAAAAAAGCTTTTAAATTTTTAATAAANNAACTTTTTTTANAATAAANTAAAAAAACAATTTAAGATATTTAATTTGCTTTTTTTTAAATATTATTAAAAAATATTACAAAGTTTTTTTTATTTATTTTAATTATATTTTATTAATAATAAAATTATTAAATAGCTTTTATTATAATTTTTACGCTTATGCAAATATAAAATAAAAGCTAATAAATAAATATTAAAATTATAAATAATTATTTTTTTAAATTAATTTTTTTATATATTTATAAAAAATATTATTATAAAAAAAAATAATATTATAATTATGATTTGCCCGTTAATAATTCGAAAAAAAAGCTTAAATTGCATAGCTAAAAATTATTTTAAATATTAAAAATATAAATAAAAAAACAAAATAATATTTTTTAAAAATTTTAAATAATATTTTTTTTAAAAGTTTTGCTAAGCTATTTGGAAGCAAGCTTATTAAAATAAAATTAAAAATAAGCAATATTATTATATATTTTTTAAATTTTATTATTATTTTTAAAATTAAAAATATTAAAAAAAAAAAATATTATTTTTTATTAAATATATTATTATAAATGCTAATGGTATATATAAAAATAAAATTAAAGCTTCGATATATGCAAATGCTTACAAAAAATTATATGCTTCGAGCATTTCAAAATTTGAAATAAATAATAATAATAATATATTTAATTTTAAAATAATTATTAAAATTAAAAATTTAAAATTTTTTTTTAAATTTTTTAATTAGTGCTAAAAGCTTTAATAAAAACGAAATGCAAATAAATAAAAAAAGCATAATTAAATAAAAAAAGCTTAAAACAAAACCAAATATATAAATTAGCAAAAATAAACAAAAATTAAAATTAAAAATTTTTTTTAATTATTTTAAAAAAATTAAAAATATAAATTTATTTAAAAAACATTTTATATTTTAAATAAAATAAAAACGCCGAAGCATTTAAGCCGCCTCCTTAGCCTTATAATAAAATTATTAATATTTTATTTAATAAAAAATTATTATTTTTTGGCTTATCTAAAGCAATTTTTCGTAATTTTAAAAAAAAAAAAAAATAATTTGCCTCGAAACTTTTTTACGAAGCGAAAAAGGAAAAATACGATTAATTCTTTAAATAATCCAAAGCTTAAAAAAATATTAAACAAAATTATGCAATTTTTAAAAAATAATTCAAATTTAATTTTTAAATCCAAATATTTTCAAATTAAAAAGCTAATAAAAAAAAAAAATATTTAAAATATAAAATAATTTTGCAAAAANTTTAAAAAAAAAAATTTTTTAAAAAATTAAAATAAAAAATATTAATTAATATATAAAATATAATTAATTTTTAATATTTAAAATAAGCATTTATATAAAAAAAATTATATATAATAAAAAAATTATTTTTTGCTTTATTATAAGCAAAATTAAATAAAATTAAAATGTTGCAAAAATTTTTATTTTAATATTTATATTTAAGAAAAAAAGCTTTTTTTAAAAAGAAAATATAAAGCGTAAAAATTAAAAATAATAAAAAAAAATAAAGAATTATGCTAACGAAATCGAATATTTAGTTATAATAATAAATTAATAGAATTAATATTAAAAATAACTTTATTTATATATTTTAATAACTATTCTCAAGCTTAATTATTAGAGATTATTTTAGGCCTCGAGTCGCAGCTCTTGGTTTTACCACACCCAGCCCTAAAACCCCCCCACAATATTAAAAAATAAAGCTATGCTAAAATTATTAATTTAAAATTTAAAAAAAAATTATAAATTTATAAACAGCGATTAAAATGCATATTTTGTTTTTGGAATTATAAAATTTTTATTATATTTTTAATTTTTTTATAAAAACTTAATATATATATTAGCAATTAACAATATAATTATAATAAAACTTTTAAAAAAGCAAAAAAAATTTATAAATATAAAGCTAAATATAATATTAAAAAATGCTAATAACTTATAAAAAACTTTTAATATTAATATTTATAAAAATTTATTTAATTTTTTAAGCGCTTATTAAAATATAAATTTTAATTATTATCGTTAGGTTTTAAAATATAATTAATATTTATTATTTTAATTATTTGCGTTCGGGCTTGCTTTTTGATCGTTATAATTTTTTTAATATCGGTTTTTTTTGATATATTATTATTTTTAAATAAATTTTTTAATAAAATGCATTTGTTATTAAATTTATATTTGTATTCTGCCGCAAAATAGCTTGGAAAGCCATAATTAAAGCAAAAATTATTGCGCTATTAATATTTTTTTTTAAATTTTAATAGCTTGCTAATATTTGAAAAAATTGTAATTTTTTTCGCATACATTTTATTAAATTTAATTTTATTAGTTTTCGATATATATTTATTACCAGGCTTTAATATTTCTTATTTACTAAAGCTTAAGATTAATATTTTCTATTTTTTAAATTTTTATATCGCCCAGATTTATATAATATTATTTATTAAATTATTAATAATTATATATTTTTTTAATATTTTAATAATTTTTAATTTTGTTTGCAGCGATTCCATTAGCTTTGTTACAAAATTATTAATAATAATAAATTTCCCTATTTGGTTTGCTAATATAAATAGCTTTTAATAAAAAATATATAAATCTTTTAATTATTCTTGCGATATTTGCATAAATTATTTTGTTGCTTAATTTTTTTTTTATATTTCCTCGCAAAATTATAATAAAAACTTATTTTAAAAATTTTTTTTAATATAATTGCAGCTTAAAATAAATTTATATAATATTAATATGCATTATTTTTAGCTTGAATTCCATCGACGTAATTGCTTTAATAATTTTTTATTTTTTATTAAAAAATATTGCAAGATTCGATTCGAAAATATTACGCAAATCGTTTAGTTATATTTAAATTATATTTATATTTAAATTATATTTTAATTATATTATATTTTTTATAAAAAATTTTTAATTTTTTTTTTTTAATTTAATAATGACTCGGAGCAATTGGAATTAATTTTTATATTATTATAATTATATATAAAAAGCAGGTTTTATTAAAATAAATTAAATTAATTAGCTTTATTTAAGCTTTTTATTTTTAGAACTTTTAATTAATATCGGTTTTCAACCCTTAGCCACCATAATCTATTGCTCAACAATTTTAACTTTTTTGGTTTTTTTTAAAGATTTTATTATTTAATTAAAATATTTTTTTTAATTTGCTTTTTATTTAAAATAAATTTTATTTTAAAAATTGCATATTATTTCGTAGATAAAATTATATTTTTATATATAAATATAATATTTAATATTTATAATATTAAGAATTATTATTAAAAATTTTTAAATAGCATTTTTTTTAATTTTTCATTTTTTTTTTTTCGTATTTATATTTTTTATAATTTATAAAATAGCTTTGAAAGAATTCGGTAGGTGCCTCCCCGGCAGTGACACTTGGTTCTAAAAGGCGGGTTGGTTTAATTAGCTAAATTAATGTTTTTAATTTGCTTTGTTTTAGTTCAAAATTTAAATATTTCCAAATATTTGTTTTTTTGCAAATTGCTTTTAGCTAATATAATTATAATTGCTAATAATTTTTATTTTTAAAAATTATTTGGGATTTGGTAAAAATCGTTATCGTAATAGCAATTTCTTATCGATTAAAAATTAATTAGAATATAAATGCATTAAATTTATAAAAACGTTAATAATTTTAATTTGGTCAAATAATATAAAAGCTTAAATATATTAATTTTTTAGATTTCGAATCAAGGCCGGGCTTATAATTATTACGTAAAAAAATAGAATAAAAAACGAGATATAAATGCTTAATATTAAAAATAAAAAATAATCAAAATATCGTTCTGTTTCTAGAAACCATAAAGGATCGCCTATATAATATATTTAAAAAAAAAATTTTTATAACCTTTATATTATAGCTATTGCGATCTCGCCAGGATACCTAATTTTACTAGGAAGTTACTAGTTAATTTAAGTACCTTTTGGAGTACTAATTAGCAAAAATAAATGATTTATAAATCAACGCCTCTAAATTAATGAATTATAAATTTAATCAAATATGCGATGATTTTGCATGTGATTTAATCAAATATGCGATGATTTTGCATGTGACACCTGTATACTTCATCTGCATGACCCGCATCAACCAGTTCAAGCATCATGTGGCTGTAGAAAATGCATAATCTGACCTTATGCGCTTTGGTTGCATGGACGGCATTTGTGTGGTGACTGCTTGTCCTCCTCGTAGTTGACTCCAGGACATTTCTGATCGCTATCTTCATGTGCTTTACACTTGACGGATTCGCTGTTAAGAGAGTGGCCACAAGTGTATCGAATCTGATACTGTGTACATTTTGCCAATTAAGCAGGCATGTTAGAGGAGGTGTCGAGTTCTTTTGTATGGAGAGAGCGCAAGATGAGTGTTTGGAACTACGTTTATTTAGTTTTGCTGGTTGATACTTATTTAGCTGTGCAGGTCAATCTTACCTCAAACTTCTGGTCCAAGACTTAGATCCTATGGACTGTTA
Source organism: Chlorociboria aeruginascens (assembly GCA_002276475.2). Taxonomy (NCBI): domain Eukaryota; kingdom Fungi; phylum Ascomycota; class Leotiomycetes; order Helotiales; family Chlorociboriaceae; genus Chlorociboria; species Chlorociboria aeruginascens. The sequence continues at coordinate 163,918 of NCSK02000010.1, read as the reverse complement.
TGGACTATGTATGGAATTTCCAAGAGGCCAAAACTGAATTGTTTTGATCATATTGTACAAGAGGGTCGAAGGCAGCAGTCCTTATCTTGATGCTTGGACGGTTGATTTCATTGAGTCATGGGTCACATTTACCCTATCTTGATGCTTATAGGTAGACCAATGAATAGAGAACTTCCCCTTCCCACTCACTTTATTCATAATCAAACTCAGGGGTAGTGATTAGGCGCACTATTTCTGATATCAGCCGACTGCACTAGTAAAACATAATGTTGTATCCTCGATGATCTTTTCATGCAATATTGCATTAATAATCTGATATTATTGCGAAAAGCTCTGCCCAGTTTTATGACCCCATCTTTTTAATATTCACAATAATGCTTTTTGATCGACACAAGACATCTTTTATTGAGATGGCAAATATTTTATGGTTTATTCCTGAGAAGATAATGATCAACTCAACAAAGTTGTTAGTTTGCTTGTGCTTGCAGATTTCTTGCTGATCCCAATTCACAATAGCTAGCCACATTCAACTCCCCCAACTCCTCATTTCCTCGAATAAACATTTCGATTAATTTAACAACTGCTCTGCTATAATTGCAAAATACGACATCCAGAGCCCTCTGTGGTTGCGATTCCTCCTCTTCCTTTATTGCGATCTGACAATTTCTAAAGGGTATATATTTAAGCACCGGCATGACAGAACTGCCGGGTATAGGACCAGACCGGACCAGACCAGACCTGCTCGCATTTCCAACATCAAGTTATATACCATTTCTTCTTGTGTTTTCCTGGTGAATGCAAAGCAAGCAGCTATAGTTGCGACTGGGAATTATTTATACCTGCAATGTTGGAAACTTGCTCTGTGTGGTTGTCTTCCAGGCTGTGGCATCTATCATCCATGGTCGCAGAGGCAATAGCAGGAGTCTTGTTATTATCATTCAAGAGAGCAAAGCACAGAGAGTGTTGATGTTGATGCTTGTTTGCTCAAGCTTCAAGAGATCAATCAGAGATTGATTAATTCTCTGGTCCTCTGCCCTTGATATATACAAATGGTAATATTGTGTCGATGAACCTACTTCCCTGGCACAGAGTCAGTATGCTGATGTGAGCCCAGGTTATATCTTGCATGTCCTGTACCAAATATATGCTCTGAGAATCGACTTTTGGCGTGTGCAATATTGTGTCTATGAATCTGCCTGCCGGGCAAAGGATTGATATGCTGATGTGAGCCCGGGATATATTTGCCTATGCCAAATATGTGCTATAAGAATCAACTTTTGGTGTATGCAATAAGATGTCACAACACAGATCTTGTCCTCAATTGTTGATAGACACCTAGGGTGATCACAAACAATTGTCTGATGGTTTATTGCTAAGTGCCACTGCCCGGATTGTTGGGAGCAGACACATAACATAGAGTTTGAGAATCCCTTCTGTGAATTTCATGCTGTGTCTCGAACCAGTGAGCAGGACACAGCATCTTGTGAGCTGTAAGATCTTTGGCAAAGCTCGGCCATAGATGTAATATATATTTTTTTTGTTTTGTGTTGATTTCCTGATTTGTGACTGGCCTTGGGAAAGCTCTTGAATTATTTGTTCTGCTTGATGATGAGTTATTTATGATCATATCCACCAACAGGTTTATGTTTGGTTACATTTATTTATTATGGATAGGCTGTGCAGGTGGGGCCAGGGACTGCCGGACCTGCTTGGGGTTTGTTTTTAGCATGGTTTTTTAAATTTTATATTTATATTTTATGTTCATTTTTAATAAAATTTAAATTATAAATATATATTTATTATTAATATATTAGATTTTGTACTAATTTTTATACTAATCTTTAATTAATTATAAATTATAAATACATACTTATTATTAATATATTGAATCTTGTACTAATTTTTGTGCTGGTTAGTATCACCAAGCATAATTAATTATTGATTATTTTCAATTTTTATTTTTTGCTGTCAAATATTTGTCTGCTGCCAAAATTCTATTTTTTCCTTATTTATTTACTTAGGATTAATTTTCTTTTTCCTTTTTTTATTTATTTTTTTTGGATATATTACCAAAATAATATGGTCAAAACAATTTATGCAGTTGTGGGGTTTGTGATATCTGCTATTGTGTTTTATTACAAAAAGTAATAGGAAAGGAAAATCTCTTAAATACCCAAGAAGTATTTGTGGGTAAAATATTATGAGTTATATGGGTTAACTTTGGCCATGGAAGTTTTATGAGTCTCATAATGGGGCATAAGTGGAAATAGATTCACTTAATCACAATTTTTGGTAATGATTAACAATATTTTCTGATATAAATTTTAATAATCTCTAATTAATTTGGATAACTTATTCTTCTTCATAAGTTATATATAATAATTGTAAAAGTAATAAGTGAGATTATTCTCATTTATGCCCCAGGCGAATCCATGTAACCAAATTAAATTTATTAATATATTTATGCTGATTAATATCACCAAATATATTATTTGTTAATTATTATTTTTTTTTTTTTTTTTTAATTTTTCTGCTGTCAAATATTTCTCTGCTGTCATTATTCTTCTTGTCTTGTTTATTTACTTATTGATTTGTAATTTTTTTCTACAGAATTCATTTTAGGTTTGTGATATTACCAAGATAATAATAATAATTTATTTATAACAAGAAAGCGACCTCGAGACAATAACGATCGTGGTCAATCTCGCACTTATTGTATTTTAAAAAAAGTAGAAGAAAGGAGAGGGAAGAATCTCTTAAATATCCAAAACATATCTTTGTCATAGATTTTAATGATTTATTATTAGTTTATAAAATTCACTTTGCTTTTTTGTTGTCAAATATTTCTCTGTTGCCATTATTTTTCTTGTTTTATTTATCTACTTATTGATTTGTAATTATTCTCTACAAAATTCATTTTCTACAAAATCTATTATAGGTTTGTAATATTACCAAGAGAGTAATAATTTATTTATAATCAAGTGGCGACCTCGAGACAACCACGACCGTGGTCGTTTTCGAGCCTATTGTGTTCTAAACAAAGTTAAAGGTAGGAGAGGAAAGAATCTTTTATATACTTAAGAAATATCTTGTCGGAGATTCTAATGATTTATAACTAGTTTGTATAATTCACTTTAATATTTTGCTGTCAAATATTTTTCTCTTGCCAAAACGATTATCACAAAGAAGAGACCAGCAAGCATGCCTTGCAGAATCAAATACAAGATCACCAAAAGAAATCTAGTAATATTACCAAGATAATTATTTATTTATAACAGGGAGCGACCTTGAAAGAGCTAATAATAACGTTTTATGATAATGATATCTTGAAAAAGAAAAGGATAAGGAAGGGAAAGATCTTTTAAATACCCAAGAAATATTATTTGACAAATCCTAATAATTCGCAACCAATTCAATTGATTCGACAAATCCTAATGATTTGCGACCAATTCAATAAATTCACTTTGGGTCGACTGGAGTTCTCAGGGGGTCGTTCGGATTCATTCACTATGAGATACTTTTTGGGTATATAAAAGAGCTCTTCCTCCACTTCTCTTCTAGCCCTAGATTCGATAACCCATGGTAGGTACAATACCTAATGGTAATCTAAATCAATATCACCACCTTTGGTTATACTCACACATTGGATTTAGATTTAATAAAAATTGATTTGAAATACCTTACTTGCTTATCTTTTGTTTGAAAACAAAATAAGTTATATTGACAATAATATAAGTTACATTGACAATAAAATAAGTAGTTATATTGACAATAATATAAGTTACATTGACAATAAAATAAGTTACATTGACAACAAAAAGAAAGTAAGTAGAATTTTGATTTTAGAAATTAAGGTCCACATCTATCAAACAAAAATGAAACTTTACTCCCTTGTTTTATTGTTTTCCATTTTGATTGATTGATCATTACAACAACCAACAGTTCTAGGTTTGAGCATGTTTATTTAAGGAAAAGTGTCCTCCATTGCCGCTCAGAGACAAAATGATTTATTATTGTTAAAAAGCAACAAAATTGAAAACGAAGAAGAAAAAGAAAAAATCCCCTGCTCTGTCTGCCACTTTGCGACAGACAGATGCGCAGATATATGACTAAGGAATGCATTGCAAATTATTATAAATCCCCCCTTTTCCTTCTCGCTTCGCTCTTTTTTTTCTCAAAACAACAAAACAACAAAAGCACCTAAAGGTTTGTACAAGGACAGAATACAGTATACTACAGCTAGATGGACGTTTATTTTTGTTATATTGTGTCAAACAATTTAAGACTTTAGGAACATATAATTTTTGTTGTGGATTGTGGTAGGTGGACATGCGCAAAGTAAAAGTCAAAGTAAACGTGCGAACTCGTTTATCATGTGCTTGGTCTTGATCGATTTAAATAAGCCAAACCAGATATCAAATCGTGCAAACTTCCCAGTGCCGACCCTGGGTTAACAAAGTCTGGCGACAACTTCGACAACTTTCCATTGTCGGCCTTCGACAAGCTCCTCGCCATCCGGAGGCCAACACCTCCATCCCACATGTGGGATGGAGGCGACAACAACGCCACCACCATTCCAAATGGTCAGGAGCCTGCCGCAACGGCTTCTGACCATTTGCAAAGCAAATTTTAGCACCCATCACATGGTCAGAAGCTGGACACCACGGCTTCTGGCCATGTGAGATCGGCCAGGCTGATCCCTCCTCCGCCCTCCCCTCCTGCTCCGCCAGGGGGGAACTCAGGATTTGGAACCTTTCTCCTGGGCTTGCTTGCCCTGCCTACACTCCCATGATCAAGCTCGTCGGTTATGGGACGGCCTGGGCAAGCCAAGCCCATCGACAACATTATGGGACTGTCCCACGGAAACCCTCGTCGGCGAGGCAGCTTACCATCGAATATAAGCTGGGAGATGTAGGCCCTGTCCGGAAGGGCCGAACTCCTTTTGCGGTTTTATTTTTTATTTTTTGGATTTTTTGCTTTCGCTAATATAGTATAGGAGCTGTTGTAATTATTGATAACTAACCAACCAAATAAAGAGTCAATCCTGTGTGGATGGATGGTAATTAATGAATAGATTACAATTAACATGCATATTAATACTATGTGATTGATTGCATTGCATGTGACATGTTCATTAATTTATCATTCCCTCAGGTCTGAATTTGAGTTGTCTCGCCCTCAACAAGAACAATACTCTCCTAGAATATAGATATATCGATGCTCTCTGACACCTTTATCCTGCGACCCTCTCATAGACTAAACAAAACCTCAGAGCAAGAGCGTATGATTTGTCCATCCCTCATTATACTCTGTCGCAGACACATTCCTCTGACGCACGCACCTAGAAACCTTCCTGTTCATCATCGTCACTCCCTCCAGCTGTGATCCCCTAAGAAATGCGCCAATGAATGGATGGATCGTGACTTCAACTTCAACTTTGGCCTTAAGTGAGAATCCAATCCGGGCACAGGTTGAACAAGCGAGCTCAGAGCTCACCAACCAACTAAGCAAGAAAAGGGGCAAGACGATATGGTGATGGAAACCCAAAACCCAAAACCCAAAACACAACCAGAAGTCGGGATCAGCACTCTCCAGCGAAGGGGGGAAGTGCTTTCGAGAGAAGAATGAGGGTCGAGGTCGGGTGCACCTGACGAGGTTCTGATCACAACATCAGTTTGTTGTTTCCTCTCCTCTCGGGGCATCAGGAACGATGGACGTCAGGAGTAGAACAGAAAGCAGAAGGGATTTGACAGACGCCGTTATTCGGTCAGAAGGAGCTCTCAGGGGAGGAGGGAGGAGGGAAGAGGGGGGGGGGGATTACACACAAGAGGGCGCAAAGGGGCGAGTGTTCCTTCTTCGCTCCATTTCCCATTTCATCTATATAGACCCGTCTTCCCACCCGTTTCATTGTACTCTAGACTTCATCTACTTCCGACATTATTTACCCCAGATTGGAAGTCCATTACATGATTTGCCTGAATCCCATCCATTGTTGCATTTCCACCTCCTTTCTCTTGTAGTCAAGACTTCAACTCTACTCCTGACTTCGATTGCATGATGACCTGATTTCAGTTGTTGCGTTCCATCCTTCTCTTGTACTCCTGACTAACTGAACTCCAGACTTCAATTACATGATTACATGATTCCCATTATAGCATTCCATCATCCCACCCACAGGAGCACCACGAAACGGGAAAGAGTGTACCAACGACAATTCGGCAGAAGCACATACGAGACCGCACATGCTTTCAATGTGATGTGCAGGGGCACATCGCCCGCCATTGCCGGAGTTGGAGAGAGCAGCGACATGGACCGACAGGAAAGGGTCGAAGAGGGCAGCTGGATGGTATGTGGGGGTCTCGAGCGCTAGACGAACTTTCGTCAACCAGGGGAGAGGAGGATGAGGAAGACGAGTAAGATGAGGAGGAAAACCACGCGCAACAAGGAATCTCGACGACGATAGTGGGAGAAGTTGAGTGACGGCAGCGGAAGCCTCACGGGTCAGTCACTGGAAGTCCAGGACTTTGTGAAAACGGATGGAAACGATCTCGAGAGCGAATCGACCGACACAGAACACACGGAGCCCGGCACAGAGATGCCGAACAACGATTTCTACGAAGCCAAGATCGTTCATAGGGAGAAGTCGGCTCGAGAACTCGATCGGGAAGCTGCGGATTGTTGAAAAAGGACAAAGCAGCTCGCTTTCAGGAAGCATGGAACGGCCAGGACAACATGACGCGGATGGATCACCGTCGCCACGGGACAGTCCCTTGGTCAACATGCTGCTTTGACAACTGCATGACCGACTACTCCTCCAAGGACAGGGCTTGTGACTGGCCACGAAAACGGTTTCTTGTTCTTGACGATTCACCCCCGACAACTCTGGAGTAACGACCGAGTCAAAAGAGTAGGGCCGTCCTTCTGCGAGTCTCCTGTCGTGGGCATTGCCGTTCTATCCTGATCCCAAGTCGCTCCTCAACACACTCCTTCCAAATGGTCACGTCAATCCTCAAGGACATCATGGGTATTGTTCCTCTCTTGACCACTACTTGTCTTCCTGATTGAATCTGCATCCTGTATGGTTGTGACGGAAATCCCGATTTTCTTCTTTGTCTTGATCCAAATCCTAGGCAGAGTTAACAGAATTGAGCAGAATCGAGCAGAAAAAGGTACAGAGGGTTTTCTGCTCTGGATCAACCATTCAAATGATCAGATTGCATTCCACTGACCTTTCCGCAAGATGATCCCCTCACGATGTGGGGAGGGCCATGCTGCCAAGTCCAAGGATCCGACTCAAGTAGCACAAATCCTGATGCAAATCTTTCTTGGATTGGATTGAAGGGTCACATACTTATCAACTCCAGGATAATCTCAGCATGTCTCTGGAAAGTTCCGAATCGGCAGATTCCCCAAACCCACCTGGCCCTTTCCATGACCTCCCTTATGGTATCCCCCACAGGATAATGCAGCAAGATCTCCTCTCCGATTGTCAGTGCGGTGCTTCGCATCGCTATCAACAGTACGGAAGTTCGCAACCAGAGATGCAATCCCCCAGGCAACATGCGTCGGCAGCAACAATACCCAATATGCCACGTGGAAACAAAACGAGCGAGTTTTGACATGCGAACAGGAAAAAGCTTCTTGCTTTCAGAGCCAGAGCATTACGTGGAGTTCACTGTTCTCCACGGGGTCGACTGCCCGACGCAGAATATCGTATCTTGTATGTGATGCCCTTGTCCGTGAATCTCTGCTGATTGGGTGACAGTTGTATGACGAGCACTGGGTGTTATCTCTGATTCTTACTTGTTTTCTTTCACTTCCAATGTAATTAGCTTCAGTGATATCTTCTGGACAAGGTGTCAAGATTCTCTCTGGCAGGGGGAGGTTGTCACATCATTGATGCTTCACGCATTCTTCGGAGTTATCGGGGTCTGTACAGGCGGATCTGACCATCGTCGCAATAGATCAGCTTTCCATCCATCCATCTCCCCTTCAATCGTTGTGACTCTGGGCATAATACAGTCGGAGAGAACAGCTCTGAGACCCAACTATCCCCATCGCCGGCACGTCTTTCCCGAGATTGATCGTCCACTGTGGTTTGTGCTCCTGACGAGGATGTCGGTTGCTCGGTTGCAGATATTCGATCTCCTCCCTGTTGCTGCAATTCCTGATCCCTCCCTGTCCCATCGCAATCAGACATTGTTGGCATGTGCTGTGACAGCATGTGTATCTCTGCAATGATAGGACCTGGTTATTTTCCAGTGGTTGGTGAGTTCACCCTGTGTCCAACAAGTATCTTCTGGTTGTAAGTGAGATCTTATGTCGCAAGGCAATCGACCTGTTGAACAACACATCAACTACTTTGATATGCCTGTGGAAAGGTGTGATCGACTTTTGGCCTCAGGCCAGGATGTTTACGTAACCGAGGAATGCGAGAAATCGAGAATCGAGAATCGATGAATCACGATAATGTTAACTTCATTTTAACTCCTAACAATCCCGTTGGAGAATCAATAATGTCACAATGTCCCCTGGTTTCCATGTGCGGCTGAATTGCATAGATAGTTATCAATCGACTCCTACTTATCTCGATCCCCAACTTCGAACTCCTCCTCCTCCTAATCCTCCCCCTCATCGCGATCCCCATCTTCGAAACAATCCTAATCCCCGGAATGATCCCCCAGTTCCCGTCATCAGGGTCTTCGGAGCCACCGAGACGGGGCAGAAAGTGTGCGCTCATATTCATGGCGCCTTTCCCTATCTATACATCGAATATCGAGGGCCTCTGATCCCTGACGAAGGCGGGTTTCTTCTACAAGACCTCCTCCACGGCTGACCCAGAACGTAGTGGGCACCTACATACACCGACTCCATCTCTCAATCGATCATGCACTCGCCGTTAGCTACAGAGCCAATCTGGCAGAGGGGAAGGCCGAGTATGTCGCCCGCATCACCTTGGTCAAGGGGATTCCCTTCTATGGATTCCATGTGGGATACCGTTATTATCTGAAGATATACATGCTGGATCCAATCGTGATGACCCGGCTGGCCGACCTGTTACGCCAAGGTGTCGTGTTGAAGCAGGATTTCCAACCCTTCGAAGCCCATCTCGAATATCTTCTCCAATGGATGGCCGATTACAACCTCTACGGCTGCGACTATATCCATGCTAGTCGAGTGACTTTTCGAGGTCCGGTGCCGAAATATGAAGACGTGGATCATCTATCACATCGTTGGCACGATCGCTCAATTAACGAGGACCAGATCGTCGCCCAAGATATCCTTCCTCGGGTCAGCCATTGTGCCATCGAGGTGGACATATGCGTTGAAGATATCCTAAATCGAAAAGAAATCAAGGCGCGCCCCCTTCACCATGATTTCGTCGAGCGCCTTCGTCCCTTGGCCACGGACGAGAGGCTGGTTCCCAGCATGGCTGGCCTCTGGAAAGATGAGACTCGCCGACGCAAATCTCGAATGAGCTATCCCGATCCGGGGAGCAGCCCTTTCCCGCCGGAGGTGTTGCTTTCCATGTCCGCGGACTCGCGGAATTCCCAACCTGGAGGCTGGATCCACGAAGAGGAGTATATGGAGAAAATCCTGTCCCTTGTATCCGAGGAGAGAAAAAGGAGTGACGGTGCACAGGTATCTTTTGAGAGCTTCGTTCAAACCCCCCCCTTTGATTCGACGGTGAAAACTGCCCTTGAGGCTGTTGAAGATTTATATCCTCATAACCTCAGAGTCGCATTTAACTTAACGCCCGTAGATCCTAAACCCGATGGGCAGTTGAACGTCTCCGGAAATGCGATCGCTGATGAGAAGCGCATATCAAGCTTTGGAACAACAGACAGTGAGTTGATCGACGACGAAGAAGGTTCCGAAAATTCTTTAGGTGACGATCTAACGCGGAGGAACATGGCATCCCAGAGCCAGGAGTTGTTGAAAAGGTATGGGAACTCAATTATGCAAGACGATGAGCGCGCCAAACGCCGAAAGACCTCGACTTGGTATCCTTCCGACTCAATGCCCTCGAGTCTGAAATCGTCCGGATTTGGCTCATCACCTAGCGTTCCAAGAGTTCTTCGGAATATGGCCAAGCAATTTATGAATTTGGAAAACACAGTCGTCTTGGCAGTAGGCGAGACACCACCAACTTCCTCTGCAGTTGTATCAACTATGCAAGACTGTGGTCTTCCACCAGTCATATATCAGGATGCTTTCTACAGCCGCGACAGAGACGTCCCAGAGCGTGCCAGGGAGTGGGCGGGTAGGGAATTCAAACTTGGGAGTTTAACAGTCCCATTCCTTCCCGACTTTGATCCCACTGGCACATCCAATGCGACGTTTGGAGAAAGGCGTGGTATAATTGTAGACAAGGCCAAAGAAGAGCGGCATCACGAGCGGCGTCGACGCGCGACCACATTTCGGAGTTGGGCCTTTGCAGATCTCCCCCCGACATATATGGAGGTGGATGAATGGGTTCGCACACAAGAAACTACTACTCCGTCTCGATCAATTTCCAGTCCTCGACGGGAAATCGAACTTTCACAAATCGATGGGCCTACACAAAAGAATAGGCATGGTTTTAAATATACCCAAAACCAGAAGACAACTAGTGTCGAGCACGTAACTCATTATATGAGCACAATGAGTCTGGAAATCCATGTCAATACAAGAGGCAACTTCGTGCCGAACCCTGAGGAGGACGAGGTTCAATGCCTTTTCTGGTGCTTACAATCCGAGGAAGATGATCTTGAAAGCAACGGCTCTGCAGAAGGCACGTATGTAGGAGTCGTAGCTCTTTCTGGAGATGGATTCATGCCAAAGAGAATCTCTAGGCAGACAGCAATCGCGGTCCAAGAAGAGTCGTCGGAGCTTGACTTACTTATACGCATCGTCGAGATTGTGCGGAGTTATGATCCCGATATCCTGACTGGCTACGAAGTCCATGGTAGCTCTTGGGGGTATCTCATTGAACGGGCCCGTTTGAAATATGACTACAATCTCTGCGACGAGCTCTCACGTATGAAGTCGCAGTCTCACGGGCGCTTTGGGAAAGGAAATGATAAATGGGGATTTAACCATACTTCCACAATTCGGGTGACCGGGCGACATATGATCAATATATGGCGAGCAATGCGGAGCGAGTTGAACCTTCTCCAGTATACAATGGAAAATGTAGTTTTCCATTTACTTCATCGACGAATACCTCATTTCACTTGGGCTGATCTCACTTATTGGTATACAAACTTGAGATCGAAGGATCTCGCGAAAGTTATCGATTACTACATTTCACGAGTCCAGCTTAACTTGGATATACTTGAAGAGAACGAACTCATCTCTAGAACGAGCGAACAGGCTCGTTTACTTGGTGTAGACTTCTTCTCCGTTTTCTCGCGAGGCTCGCAATACAAAGTTGAATCTTTAATGTTCCGTATCGCAAAGCCGGAGAATTTCATCCTTGTATCTCCTAGCAGGAAGCAGGTCGGAGGACAGAATGCGCTTGAATGCCTTCCACTGGTGATGGAACCTCAAAGTGCGTTCTATAACAGCCCTTTGTTGGTGCTCGACTTTCAAAGTTTGTATCCAAGTGTGATGATTGCTTATAATTATTGCTACTCGACCTTCCTCGGGCGAATTGTCAACTGGCGCGGTACGAATAAGATGGGCTTCACGGAATTTAAACGACAACAGCGACTCCTTGAGCTCCTCAAAGATCATATCAACATTGCCCCGAATGGCATGATGTACACAAAACCCGAAATACGCAAGTCCCTACTGGCAAAGATGCTCGGCGAGATACTAGAGACTCGAATTATGGTGAAGAGTGGGATGAAACTTGATAAAGATGACAGGACCCTGCAGCGTTTACTTAACAATCGACAGCTGGCGCTTAAACTTATTGCCAACGTCACATATGGTTACACATCTGCTTCCTTTTCAGGTAGAATGCCATGCTCCGAGATTGCTGACAGCATCGTTCAGACTGGCCGAGAGACGCTGGAGAAAGCCATCGCGTTAATCCATTCTGTGAAACGTTGGGATGCTGAAGTAGTGTATGGGGACACAGATAGTATTTTTGTTTACCTCAAAGGACGTACCAAGGATCAAGCATTCGACATTGGTAATGAGATTGCGAAAACAGTCACCAATATGAATCCTCGCCCTGTGAAACTCAAATTTGAGAAAGTATACCTACCTTGTGTTCTTCTGGCCAAAAAACGATATGTTGGATTCAAATATGAGAGTCGAGACCAAGTGGAACCGGATTTCGACGCGAAAGGAATTGAGACCGTTCGACGTGATGGCACACCAGCTGAGCAGAAGATTGAAGAGAAAGCCTTGAAAATTCTCTTCCGAACGGCTGATCTCAGTGAGGTGAAGAGTTATTTTCAGAAGCAGTGTGAGAAGATCATGAAAGGCTCGATATCCATCCAGGATTTTTGCTTTGCTAGAGAAGTTAAACTCGGAACCTACAGTGAGAAGGGGCCTCCGCCAGCCGGGGCCTTGATAAGTACCAAGAGAATGCGAGAAGATGCTCGTGCGGAACCACAGTATGGGGAACGAGTACCTTACGTTGTCATCGCTGGAGCTCCCGGGGCTCGATTGATCGATCGCTGCGTAGCTCCGGAAAAACTTCTCGAAAACGACCACAATGAACTTGACTCGGAGTATTATATCACAAAGAATCTTATCCCACCCCTCGAACGCATATTCAATCTCGTGGGAGCGAACGTCCGAAGCTGGTACGATGAGATGCCAAAATATCAACGCATCCGTAGGATCGATACCAATATACATAAACCCCCAATGAAGATAAGGACTCTCGAGTTTTATATGAAGTCTTCGTCCTGCTTGGTGTGTAAAGAGAAGCTCGATAGCAAGGGTTCGATCTGTCGCGAATGTGTGGCCAAACGGTCCACAACATTGCTGTCCTTGCAGACTCGACTTTGCCGTTCCGAGAAGAGATTCCTGGACCTACAAAGCATATGTCAAAGCTGCTCAGGGATATCACCACTTGAAGAAGTGAGGTGTGATAGCAAGGATTGCCCTGTTTTTTATTCGAGAACCAGGCACAATTCCCACCTGAAAACCGAGAAGGCGCTTTTAGCGCCTGGCATAAAAGAGTTATCAGCCCCTTCTATGGATCCACACGGGTTGGAGTGGTAGAGCAAGTGGCATCATCCTTGACTGGCGTTGGGTGGCATATCCAGATGTTAGATAATGGAATGCAATAATAGGATTCAGATAATCAAGTAATCGAAGCCTAGAGTACCATCGAGGGACGAATGTGGGACATGAGGTCAAACAAAGCAAGCTCTATTGGGTAAGTTGGTATATCCCTAGCAATAAAGCAGGAGCTGCTGTTACTAAAGAAAGGATATGAAAACCAACCAAAGAAATGTAATACCGAGATCATCCGCCTCCTGCTATATGGCATTGTCTCAAAAAGCTAGTAGTGCTATCTTTTAAAACAACTTTTCTTCTCTATCTTTACGATTTTTACTTTTACTTTTAAGACGGTGACCTGTTCTAGGAACGATTTGTCTTTCTATTCTGGCAAGTGCTTTCGTTAGTTCGTCAGCAGGCATATTTATATTTGTGATAGAAACATGTATGATCGATATCGAAGCCAAGTAGTAAGCTGAGCTGAAAGTAATTGTTTCTACCACAAGCAGATCTGCGCCTTAGTTTTTTTTTTTTTTTTTTGTTCGATTTATTAGGTTCATCAGGGGTTAACAGAATTCATTTATGACGGGTTGGTTACCTACTGAACTTAAGCGAGCATTGCCAAAATCTTGAAAGGGGCGATAAAAAAAATAAGATAATTAATCAATCGAGTGATTTGTGTGTATCTTTGAATCTACAGAGTTGTATCAATAAACGAAGAAAAAAGAAGAAACAAAAGGAAGAAAAGAAGGAAAAAGTCATTCTCGCTTAGCTGCCTAAACCATCACGAATTCTGTCAATCCTTGATGAAAGATGAGGAAGTATCCTCATGCTATCTCTTCCAGTACCTCAAGTAAATTGCGATAAAGATATGAGGTCGTGGTGCGGGAAGGGACATCATGCCCAGCTGATCGCTCGACTAGAACTATAGCCGTAGCCACCGATACAAGTGATATGTTGGTAGACAGCATGGGCAGCAGCTTTGTTGAATCGAGACATCATAATTCCCAATTCAACGAGTCAAAATTGTCAAGCAGTCATTCATTATCATCACTGCAGCGCATGGTTGGAGGGGTGGTGGGGGGACGGCAGAGGGGACAGAGAACCAACCCGAAGAGATGTGAAATCCATGAACTTTTATTGAAGGGAGGAAAAATCCATAACACTATTCCCCTAAATGATTGACTGAACGCTCCTTTCCCATATTCCAAATTCCAAACCCCCTAGAAATCCATAACGCTACCATATTGATACTAACTTGACGGATCAACCAATCCTCCCCATCCTCCCCCTTCTTCTTCTTTCCACAAATTCCAATTCCAAATCCAATTCCACCACCATCCAAACCTGCCAGTGTGCAAAAGAATCGCTGCGTTGATTTGCCGATCCTGATCCAAAGTGGTGGGGAAAGGTGAAAGGTGAATGAGAGGGTCGAAGAGAGGTGGGATTGAGAGGCGAGGTGGGGAAGGGAAGATCGCGATGCGAAGGAAAAAATCGATATGTGAAGGGGAAAACCGATATGCGAAGGGAACGATCGAAGTGTGAAGGGGAAAATCGCGATGCGAAGGGGAAAATCGATATGCGAAGGGAAGATCGAAAAGCGTGGAGAGCCGAAAAGATACGATCAAGTGTTCAACCGGAATGCCGTGAAGGAGAGGAAAGGAATGTGTTGGTTGGCACACAATCGATCCACCATCCTCCGATCCCGGTGACCATTGTTGCCGATGCCTTATTTCTCCGAAGCTTGAAGGTAGACGTATCTGGTTTTGAGTTGCTTCCTCTGTACGTAGGTCACGGTGAAGTGTGGTTTCTTGCCATCCAGGTCGGAATCCGGATACCCACTAATTCTTTCTATCAGTGTCTTCTGCCCGTGTCGGCCAGTGGATTGATTGAAGAAACCTAACTTACACCATGACCGCTTCATCGGCTTTCCGAGGCACCTCGTCGTTATCAAGCTCCTTCATGGTCTTACAGAATAAATCCTTCATCTTCGGTGATGGCGCAGGTTGACGACCCCAACCTCCTCCCAATTTCGTTGCAAACGAAACAGTGAAGGGTTTCCCATTTCTTTGGATAGACTTGATTAGTGCGACGCAAGTAACAGGGAGAGACATTCTTGATGAGTGGAGGGGATCTGTGGGTTGTGTAGAGTTAGAGGTAGAGTTTGTGGTTTGTGTGGTGTTGTCGTTGTCGTTGTCGAGGTATGAAGGTGTAGGTGTAAATGGTTGTGGAGAGGTAGGAAGTTGTGGAGGTAGGAAGTTGTGGATGTGGATGGTTGGGCAAGGGACTTTTATAGCCATTCTTGCGATGTATGAAGGTTTTCCCTTTGTGCAAGTGAATCTTGTCATATTCCTTGTTGTGGTAGACAGCGACAGAATAGAATGGTGAATGAAAGCATCTGGGCTGTGCGGGTTGGGGCCCCCATGGGGCTTAGTAAGCGGATCCTCCCCGCGGGCCGGGGCGGTCTAAAATTCCGGGAGGACCCGGCCCAATTACGTAAGCCCGCCCGGCCCCACCACCGGGTGACGAATTATCAAATTGATCGAAATGCCATGAAAAATAGGGCTCTGAAAATGAATTAATTGTTTGCATATCTTCTTAAAACTATAGGATTATTGTCGGGGCACGGGAATTGCTTTCATATTGGGCACATATTTTAATTACTAAGATATACTTTATGGGATATATCTTAAACATAACGATCCTATAAGGATATGCAGAGCGCAAAGCAAAACGAATAAATTGCATAAGAAGCCAAAGCTTGCCGCTGAAAACCCAGCTGCCGACGAGTCTGCTGGCAACGAGTCTGTTGACGATTCTTCCATCGATAATTCTTCCAACAATGTTCCCCCCACAAATCTGCCACCTAGCAACGATCCTTCCCAATGATGAATCTCCCAATAAATCTACTACCTTCGATACCACCAGGGATTCTGGTCAATGAAATCTCTCGAGACCTTAGGAGAAGTACCTACTATCGCGAGTCTAGTAGATGGCGATGAAAGCGCGGCGGAAAGAAATCTACCTACAATAACTATTACCGATGGGATGGCTATCTATTTTCCGAAGTCTGCTACGGATTCGAGGCCGTTGAATGGCGCAGCCCTAGATGAAATGCCAACATCCGTAGCTGATACTCTGTCAAGATTCTCCTTTTATCTTTGACTCGATCCTATTCTCCGGAAGCCTTGACATTACCACCAAGTACTGGCTCGAATGATGATCCCTTCAAAGTCTTGGATATTGTTGATCCTAAGCATGCTGGGAGTGGTTTTGAGACATCAATATCATCTGTAGGATCACTCGAGTCAGAATCTTCCTGTATAGATTTGAGCAGCAATCCAACTTTGGAGATTATTGCTGCCGATCTTGAATTGCTAAACGCGGTTAAATATTTCTTTCGTAAGGCGATCAATCCTTGACGATACAGATCAGTCGTTGGACTGTGTTCTGGTGGCACTCGAGAATACATATGACGATAGGAGTGCGGTGAAACAGGGATATCCAGGTCTGTAATCCTCAACTAAATATATTAATGAACGCGCCAGTTTATCTGAGCCTCGGCAGCCGAAACCCCAGAATATCCTTTGATGAGGATGACAAGCATCCTTATGTGACTACTTACGCCGCTATTCCAATTACCGTCAGACAAAACGGCACTCTCGAACTGCAAGCCGAGTACGCACATAGCATTAAGACTGACGATCTGCTTGTTTTGTATCCTTTAGATTGTGCCGAGGGTAACCCTAGATCATAAGGGCACTTAGTAGCTGCAAAGGCGGCCGATACTAAAGCTCTCACGTTGGATTTGATTGACCGAGAGAATAGTGATGGACTAGAGGATTGGGTGGCTATGAATTTTCAATCGACATTATCCTTCCAAAATAGCTATTTCCGAAGCTATAATCTCGCAGATCTCCTCTTGCAAGTTCTAGCTCTGTGTAGAAAGTGCCGCAGGGTCCAATCCACCATTCAGTGCTCTGGCTAGCACTCATGCGCCACTTCCTAACCCGCTTGTAGTCTTTGCACAACAGTATTATATCCGCCCAAACCATATCACCATTGCCATCCTTGTAGTATTTCGCACCCCACCTCCACTCCTTGCCATGCTTATCTAAATCGTCTGCAGCTGCATAGGAACTTGTACTTGGTCACGAAGAATTAAGCAGAGCTCAAGCTTGAGAACATCAAGCTCTTCTTGGGTTTAGGTACCCAGGGTGCCATTGTAGATTTGTAGAGGATTCGGGACTTGAAGGGTTCGGGACTTGAAAGGTTCGGGACTTGGAGGGTTCGGGACTTGTTGGGTTCGGTACTTGGAGGGTTCGGTACTTGGAGGGTTCGGTACTTGAAGAGTTCGGGACTTGAAGGGTGCGTAACTGAGAGCATTCGTGAAGTTGAAGCATTCGTGATTTGAAGGTCGTGGCTGAGGTTTTGAATTATACGACCGGGCTAGAGTGAAGCGTGGTGCGGCTCGAGCGGTGGGAAGGTAGAGGAATTGCACTGATCGAAGTCGCTGAATGTTTGAGAAGGACCACACTCTGTGCTAAGCTTGAGGGGTGGGGAGAAGACGCTATTTGGGATGTGTACGCAAGCCGTTCCTCAAGATCTCCAAATCGGGGCCTTCACGAAGTAACTAGTTATCTCAAAGATCAGCGACCAACATGGGGCTAAGCGAAATTCTTACATAGTTTTTGGTGATCCAATCGCGGTCGTTGAGGTCTAGCTGTTCGACGAGGTACTCGAAAACTTCTCTGCCTTTGTGCCGGCTAACGCATATCTTGCAAACTCTGAAAATATGTTTTTCTGTCCGTAGAGCGAAGTCTTGAGAGGATAGTTTGTACGGGGGCCATGGCATCGATATTCGTACGTCGTCTTCATTGAACCAAGAATCCGACCTGTTAGGGTATTTCCCTCAAATGACTCGGTCCTGGGTTATCTTTGTCAGGTGTTGAGGAAGCTGCTGGGCTCGTATACCACGTAGTCGAAAACGGTGGGAGTCGATCTCGGGGATCATGGGTTGCGCGGCTAGCAGAGCCTGGGTGGCTTCCTTGTCTTCATTGATCGTTCCCGTCGACGATATCGACCAAGTTTTGATGATGACCCACAACTGAGTGCCCAAACTCGTCCTGCTACTGCATTATTACGGCCCCCCCCTTCCACCACCACATCAGTCTCCTGCTGCTCCCACATCAGTCTCCTGCTGCTCCCACATCAGTCTCCTGCTGCTCCCACCATTCGGAGTTTTGAGCTGGGGTACCACGTTGACAAGCCTTCCGGTCTGCCACTAGTCGCTCCGCTGCGTTCTCGACCCTGGATCTTGTCCTATGGTGCCTCGGCTGAGTTAGTACTTGGGGAGGCAGATGTGCTGGCTGATGGTGACTCCACTGGTTGCTCTCACCAAGTCAACCTAGTTCTTTTTCCTACTCAGCCACGCTCTCACCTAGCCCATTTATCATCGCCACTATCGAAAGACTTGGGGAGCGAGGGTAGCGTGGAGCTCACTGGCGTGCTTCGAGTCGTACAGCCTATACTGTGCTGGCTGGTCTGATCTTGCAGCGGCTTGGAGGCTTGGGGGAGGGTCGGGAGTCGGGCTTGTGCGCTAACAGAAGGCACGCTGTGCTGCTCGTGAGGCCCCGGGGGCTGGCTTGTCACTGTCGCGGCCCTCCTCAACGTCATACCATGGATCGGATACATCAATGAACTCTGTTGGCGCAGAGGCGAGTTGTGAGCTGGGGGAGGACGACGCCCAGCGACTTGATGCCTGTGGCCTCAGGCATTGGAGTTTTGCCGTCACCCTGATGCACGTGATACTGGATGGATTCTGGTGACATTCACACATATGCTCCTATTCCTATCAGTGAGAAAGGTCGCCTCTCAATATCAGAACTCCTGCCTATCGAATTTCCAACATGATGCAAAGGGAGAAGCAAGGCCAAGGGAAAAAGTTACCGAGGGAAAAAGCGATACCGAAAGAGAAAGCCAGGGAGAAAGTAACACCGGGGGGACGAGGGACAAGTAAGAAAGTGAGAAAGTGATATCGAGGGGCAAGTAGAAAAGTAAGACGTAATATCGAGGGACAAATAAAGAAGTAAGAAGTAATATCAAAAAAAGGGGGGGAGGCGAGAAAGGAGGTAATACCGAGGAACAAATAAAAAAGTAAGAACTGATACCGAGAAAGAAAGCCAAGGAGAAATTGACACCAAGGAAGAAGTAAGAAAGTAAGAAGTAATACCGAGGAACAAGAAAGTAAGAAATAATACCAGGAAAAAAGCAAGGGAGGGAGAAACTAACACCGAGGAACAAGTAAGTGAGAAGTGATATCGAGAAAGTGCTATGTAGAAGTGTAATTGGGGAGAACCTAGGTAAGGGAGCAACAATGAAATGAAAGGGATCTCGGTAACTCTGACCATGAGTCTAACTTCACGAAGTAGGCGGGTTACCTCAAATACCTCGTCCAGATTCAGATAGCAAAAATGAAGGCGTTATAAAGGGCCCATCTCGAGATATATTATAAGGAGGAACCCCCTCTTCTTCTTCTCGAGATCAGACGGCACTTAGATTGGACTTTGGTCAATTCAGATCTTTAATATAAAGTTTTTATATCTTATTTATTATCCTACCATATAACGTGACATTGGCTTCTAGGTTTATATCTGGTTTTTACGAACGAAGTGAGGACCGGGGGTTTGGGGGCTGGCCCCCATAAAAAACACGAAAGAAAGCGTTATGCTACGCTTTTGCCACTGAAAATAAATATATTTGTGGCCCTTGGTACAACTCATAATCAATGGGAATTGCATGTGACAGCAAAGAAGAAGTAACGTCGAAAAGAAAGTGAGAAAGTAAGAAAAGTAATATTAATATAAGAAAGCAAATAAGTCATGGTCAAGTCGCATAATAAAGGAACAAATCGCATAGCCAAAGGAATCAATTATATGCAGAGAGGAATTTTTTATTCATGCTATCTAAAACTCGCCGAGGTACTTGAGTTGACTAGTAATTTATTAGCCACTCGAAGCACCTTTTGGAGTGTTTATTAGTGCAAATCAACGCCTAAATATTAATCACTCCTTAATATACACCTAACTAGTGAGTTGAGATTACCTCCCTGTCATCAACCTTCCTGTCATCCTCAACCTCCTCAACCTCCCTGTCATCAACGTCCTCAACCTCCCTGTCATCAACGTCCTCAACCTCCCTGTCATCAACGTCCTCAACCTCCCTGTCATCAACCTCCTCAACCTCCCTGTCATCAACCTTCCTGTCATCCTCAACCTCCTTAACCTCCCTGTCACCCTCAAGGTTCCTGCGATCCTCAACCTCCCAGTTATCCTCAAAGTCCCTCCCCCAAGAATGATCCTTCAAAACTCGACGAATAGGCATCCTCAAGTTTGGATCAAATTTTAGGAGCTGAGAAAGCATTTTCTTCACAGCAGGGACCATGTAAGGACAATCTTTAAAGTCCCAATATTCGAAGCGTTGGTCCTCATAGAACTTTAAATTTAAAGTCTCCCACACTTCCGGCTCCAATTTTCTCAGGCTACCATGCCAATCCCAGCTGTTACCCAAAAAGTCTTTCACAACCGGGCCAAAACGCTCGGCCGTCGCCTTCAAAGCCAGCAGCTCGGGCGGGGAATCTGCCGCTGCTGCCATTTTATGGATGTTGTCGCCGAGGGGCATTTTGTTTGTTACCGCCCAGAGGTACTAGGAAAGCGATAGAGTTAGCCAGAGACTACATTCCCACCTCCATCCCTTAGATATTGGGGGTAGGGAGAGACAAGGTTCCTTGACTGAACTCACTACAAGAGCGTAAGAAAACATATCCGAGAACTTGCCGAGTTCCGCCACCAACTGCATTTCCGGGGCGCGCCACTCCACACTGCCGATGTTGCCTCTTTTATACCAGCTCGCACAGGTGACATCCACCCCCCATGCCCATTGCATATATATCGAGGTGTCTAGGTTGGACAGGATCACTTTGCCGATGTGCGGCCCGGTCGGCCCATCCTCCCAGTTGAGCAGAATGTTACCAGGCTCCAAAGCTAAGAACGAGAAGAGTTCGCGATCAGTTACGATTTTCAAAATGAGGACAGGAGGGGAGGGGGGGAATGTTGCGTTTCTCTCACTCACCAGAGTGCATCCGGTTATGATCCTCGTGCATCTCCCTAAGCGCTAATGCCGTCTGCCACATGACCTTCCTTTTCGCTGCGATGGAAGCTGGCGAGTTGTCGAGCGTCGCCGCAAAGTCCTTAAAACTACCCCGGAGGTACTCATAGACGAAGGTTCTGTCCTTTTTGTTCACATCTATGTGGAGTCGCACTCGAGAACTCCCGGCGAACGCGAGGTTGACCGATTGAAGATTCTTGTATATGTTTCGAGGCACGGTTTTCAGGACGAAGGTTTGGTCTTGCCATCTGTATTTCGCTTAGTCGTCGTGTCCCCAGCTTTATAGGAAGTTGGAATGGGAAGAGGAACACGTACTTTGCAAGATAGATGGGTGCTCCTATGCTGCGCTTGATCATTGCGGTCCGCATATACTCGCGGCCTAAATCACTAACAAAGGGCTTGCCAACTAGACAGGAGGGGGAGGATCCCGAGGCTGCTCTTTCAGTTGTCATGTTGGAGGTATGCAGGGACGCTGTCGAGACAAAAGATCGGTGGATGGATCGGGGGATTCCACGCGCAACCAAGGGGCAACGAAGCTTCGATATCGACCACATTTTGAAGAACGAGCTGATACCGAGAAAGTTTGCAGATGAACAAGGGCCATGGTAACAGCTTTTATATCTATCCCCATGGCACTAATCCTAACATCATCATCGCGTAATAAACTCGGACTGGCTCATCATCGGCATGAGAGAATGTAACTAATATGCAAGTCAGCGGAAGTGAAGGCGCTGGCACCGGAGCTGAGAATGCGATCTGGATCTCGTCTATTTTATGTCATCAATATAATCACTCGAGAACTCTCACATGCAATCCCATTCCCCTGGATGGAGAGCCGACCGTTCCACAGAATGTGGATATTCAGAGTGTGTTGTCGGTTAATCTTGCGTTGAGACCCCTATATATTCATCATGTGATTTATGGTAATAGATAACACGAATTTTCCACATCCAATTCACACCATTGTTCTCTTGAGGTCTAGTTGTCTCACAGAGATAAAACAGTGAAGTATTAGATATGCGCTAAAAGAGGGTTCTTCTTTGTTTTTGATAATGTTTAATTTCCACATATTTTTTATTGAGAATTAACTACGACAGGCTTAATATCGGGGCTTAAGAAGTAATATTGGTGGAATACCGGTAACATATGCATGATTTTGATTAAGTTGTGCAATACATCAGGAATTAACAAAATTCGTGACAGATTACCAAATTAAGCAAAAATCCCAAAATTGCGTCTTATATGTGTTAGAAATTTGGCTTTTGCTTATTTTTAATATATAATTAAATCAAATATTAAATGCTGTAATTATATATATATATTCATTGTGCATTAAACCCAGAGAAAAATTAATTAATTTTATTTTTTAAATATTTGAGAATAAAGATTTATAATTGTTTCAAACATAAAATTATAAAGAGGAAAATATAGCATTTTTGGTGGGGTGGCATTTTAAGCAGGGACATATATATTAGTGTAAGAGGCGATGCGCTCCCTATCTTTTCCAATCATTATTATATTGTCCATATAAACTATATTGGGATTTCCAAGTACTAAAACCATGTCCCTCCATTATTGATGGGGGTCTCATATAAACCATAGGATGAAATCCCCACCTGCCTAAGAAGATGTAATTGTATAATATCGATTCGTTATACGCATCTTCTTTCCTTTCCCAGATGTTTTATACAATTCGCATCTATACTTTGGAAAGGTGTTGAACTTTACTATTAAAGCCCTAGAACCTCGAAAGTGAGCCCTGAATGTCTGAGAGCGAACCCCAGAATACGCCCCTCAGAGTACGCCCATAATTAGAATAGGCATCTAAAGTAGGCCTTTGTAATAGCCCTCAGCCGAGGATTGGGCCGTAGGGTTGTTGGCTTGGCGAAGGGGGAAGGGTTCCGAAGAGCTTTATAAAAATAGGATTTATCCTATTATTATTTAGTCTTGAGTGGTAATATTGATATTGTTGCTTGCACCCTATACATACATATATATTTAATAGGTTTCGATCACCTCTTCGATCAACTTCTTTTTCGTCAGATATTTTAAATTGCCAGGGAAGAAATATATCCAAATATCATTATGTTTAAGAAAAACAATTTACAAGGCAAAGTTACCAGTGGAATAACTGGACTTTTCAATTATAGACAAAAGCGCTTGGACAAGTTCGCTTTCATATTGGGAGTTTATCAGAGTATTATGAATAATTCTCCTGGTATCTCTGACAACATCAAGAGCAAATGGCCCCGAAATCTAGCCTCACATACTATTAAAATTCTTCATATAATGGCCAAAGAAGAAATATCCTTGAGCGAGTTAAACGTTGCTGGCGTTTATCACCAGAGGAGTCCTACTCGTGGGGTATACCCCGGAGTTCTGTGCCAACTTTGGGATACAGATAACACAATAAAGTATTCGGCCCGCCCATCCAAAATCCCAACCACCAAAACCCGAATTCTGTTCCGAGAAGGTTTCAAGATTTATGATCCGAAGAGCCCAAGTCATATTAAACTGTGGAAACAATGGAGCCGCGAAAATGCCCGGACTAAAAATAAATGGATTGATGTGAAAGATGATAGGGGTATAACTATGGCGGCCAAACTTGAGGAATTGATCGGCGCAAACCATTCTGGATTTTTCGAAAAATATCAATTTGGGGCAACAATAGATTATAGAAGTGATGCACCAACCAATATTAACCTTGTAATCATCGATATGCACTCTATAAAAGCCGTTTTTCCATTTTCTCTTATGTTCTGGTCGAGTGAGATAGTATCTATGGTCCCGGGGAGATAAGCAACACACCAAAATTATATATGTTTCAAATTATTATAACAATAGCTTTTCAAGTCCTAGATTAATGCTAAAAAAAGATGAGATACCTCTTACAATCCCGAAGAATCAACCCACGTATGACACGTACGACTCGCAGGCCCTCGGATTTGATTGTCGATAAAGTATATTTGCTTTTCCGTCTTTTTCTTTGCTTTCCTGGGATTAGATGAGCATCAATCCCCTTGCAGAACAGAAAGATATACTGGCCAAGCTCAGTTTGTCTGTCTGCTACCGTCGAGAGTCCACATCTTTTATTTGTAGGGCATTGCAGCCAGCACAGAAGATGTACATTGCATTCACAACTTTAACTTCGAGCTTCGAAGCACATACTAATGAATTTTCAAGCTTATGGAAATATTGCATGTGACAATTGGGGCTATTGCAATTGAGGTGAACAAGCTGGCAATAATTGTATATTATATATATATTTTTCTCTTTTCCTAAATGTTTTATATAATTTATATTTATACTAAGAAAAAATATTAAATTTTATTATCAAAGCCCTCGACCCTGAAACCCCGAAAGTGAGCCCCTAAATACCCCGGAGCGAACCCCAGAATACGCCCCTCGGAGTACGCCTATAATTAGAATAGGCACCCAGGGTGGGCCTTTGGAATAGGCCTCACTCAGGCATAGGCTGCAGGAACAGGTGACAGGAATAGGCCGTAGGATTGGGCCGTAGGACTGTTGGCTTGGCGAGGGGGGAAGGGTTCGGAAGAGCTATATAAAAATATGGTTTTCCCACTATTACTTAGCTTTGAGTATTAATTTCGATATTGTTGCTTGCATCCCATACATATATTCAAGACGTTACGATTACCTCTTCGATC
This sequence comes from Chlorociboria aeruginascens, assembly GCA_002276475.2. Taxonomy (NCBI): domain Eukaryota; kingdom Fungi; phylum Ascomycota; class Leotiomycetes; order Helotiales; family Chlorociboriaceae; genus Chlorociboria; species Chlorociboria aeruginascens. The sequence goes on along the minus strand of NCSK02000010.1, from coordinate 138,917 downwards.
AACTTCTTCTCGTCAGATACTTTATATTGCTTTATATTACCAAGAAAGAAACATGATGTCCCGAACAACTGGATTACCTCCTGGGAAACAAAATGAATCAGAAGTATCAGGCCTAAGACAGAAAGTTATTTCCCTTATGGCAGCAATTTATCACGGGGTAAAAAAATCTGATAATGAGTCGAACAAACTTACAAATAAGTACTTAATAAATGTTCTAACCTCAAATACCAGGAAATTTTTACAAATAACAGCAGCAGAAGGAATCCCCTTGAAAAACTTAAATGATTATTCTGTTTATCACGATTTGAATATTGATAACTTTGGGAAACACCTAGGAATCAAGTGCCAACTTTGGGATCCAGAACCAAGCCACACGTATCATGAGAGCAAGCCAAGGAAAGCCGGGTTTACATTCCGTGACAACTACAAACTTTATGATCCGAAAAACTCATATCATCAGAAAATGTGGGAAGATTGGAGCCGCAAAAAGGCCGGGACCAAAAATTACTATCCGAGTACAGCAAGTATATTTGACGACCCAGAAGCATTAGTAACCGCAAACCACTACGAATTTTTCGAAGAATACAAATTTGGGGCATTTCTAAGTAATTATAATACAGTAACCAGTAATTATAACTTGGTTATCATCAATAGGAATGCTATATTCCATTGTTTTCCAGAAAATGTCCAGAGTCAAATGTTCGATCTGCTAGAGCCAACGGCCCCAGGAATGCGGGTTTAGCAATTGGGTTCTGAAGAGCTTCTTGAATTTACGATTTATCCCACTGTAATTTAGCTCTGAGTAATGATGTGTATCCCCCATACATAGACCCCATACATAAACTATATTCAATAAAAAAAGCAAGCGCCGAGAGTACTTGCCAGCTTGTTCACCTCAATTGCAATAGCCCCAGTTGTCACATGCAATATTTCCATAAATTATTACTTTTGAGGCGTCTCTTTGCTTTTCTGTCGGGATCGAGACCCCAGCTGGTATTAGATGAGCATCAATCCGACTGCGGAACAGAAAGATATATTTAAGCTGAGTTTGTCTATTTGCCACCGTCACGGTTCCCACAATCTTGTATTTGTAGAGCTTTGTGTCCCAGCTGCATGGGGGATATTAGCTGCATCATTGGGGCTAGCACGGAAGACGTACATTTCATTCCATTCACAGCTTCAACCTCGAGCTTCGAAGCACAAACTGAAGGTTCTTTGGTTATCTCCTTTTCCTGTTCACCATTCACGGTGGCCAGGGGTACTGCGGTGGGGTTATCCGGCAGTATAGCTAGCTGTGAATGTGGCCAAGAGCTGCCCCCGTGTCATTCCTGCCGACAAATCTTCTGCCATTTCAACCTGTGCTGTGCTGACTTTGGTGTTGGGGAAATGCTCATTTGCCAGATTGAAAGATATTCCACTTGATGCCTTATCACAAGATATTTCGCTGACGGCCTTGTTATACGAAGCCGAGAGGTCGATCGCCGTATGGACTTCAAGGAACACTGGCTCAGTAGCATCGTCGCCTCTATGCTTAAGTCCGCGCTGGTCGCTGATGATACTCGCCCATTCGGAACCATGAGTATTGTTGTGTATACTAAGTTAAGTAGGTGGATGAGAACTTGGAAACTGGCGCGGGACCCGTCGATAGACACGCCCACAACAGGCTTGAAATCTCTGGGTTCTTCGGCGAAGTCATGTAGCCGTGTCTCTAGCAGTTTCGAGCCGTGTCCAATGTTCATGAGATGCAGCTTCTGGCTGTAAAATAATGTTGCAACTCATAGCTAATGACGGGTGGGCCTGGTCAGAGCTCCAATCCAAATGAATGTCGACGAACGCCTTTCCCCTTATGCCCACGCTAAAAAGGGATGAAGATGCATTACGGGCAATTGGTTGCGGCGGGTTCCACACAACTAGCATGTCATATGCTTTATTGGTTTCAGCGACATGAATGGTGGAAGCTGGTTATATTAGATTGTGCCACTACCGATTTGGGACATACGAACTGATATAAGCCGTCACAAACCCTCTCACTTACCTGACTGCATATTTGACCCAGAAGAAGGTTATCTTGACGATATAGATTATTTGCGTACATTCATTTGAATTACTAGCTTGGAGCTGTTGAATAGTAGTAGAAATATGAGTGAAGCGAGGGAGAAAGATTTCCACAATGGAGGGTGGATCAGTTGGACGAGAATAGGTTTGATTGTGTGTGGACATTGTGGGATGTGTCGAAGGGAGGATGGTTGATGGGAATATCGAGTGCTGGTGTGGGTCTGGTGGAGCAAAGGTCGGATTCGAGCGTGCATCTTTCTTGAAGAGCTTCTGTCATGAATGCCAGCGAAATGCATCGGCCTTATGGACACCCAGTCTTATGACCCTTCTCTCGTAGACATCTAATCCCCCTTCGCACGCACACAACCTGGGAAGTTCATCCTTTTCGGACCACCGCGGGATCCACGGTTGCCACACCATGCCATGGCCGATGGGATGTTCACGATGGGTCTGATGTGCATCATGCATACCACGCGGGAGAGGAGCACACATCTGCACGAGATGTTGGAAGAGAAAGAGATGTTGGTGGTCCCCATGCACGATAAAGCTGCGTGGGGGAAGCGTGATGGGGCTCGGGTCGTGAATATCAGCAGAGAAGTTTATGGCATATCTGGATTGCAGTTATCATATCTGTCTTGCTGTTCTCCGAAGATGGACCTTTCTATGGGTGGACCATTTTTGATTCTAAAGATTCTCGTTACATGTACAACTAAAGTCATAGAGGCTTACTGTTCAGATCCGCATTCCTGCGACAGCTGCGGCTTTCTGGCCAACCCCAACAGCCATGATAAAATCTACTGGCAGATCATGTCGGAAGAAGAATGTATGGTGTTGAGAGAGAGGGTTTTGAAAGGGCCACCTCCTCAGTAGCTCCCAACCAAGGCTCACTCGACAGTTATACCTCAACTCTCGCTCACTCCATCGTGATCCAGTCGATTGGCATGCGAACAGAAATGTTGATGACAGAGGTGGCCACCATTCCCAACTACCTCCTCAGTGACCTCGACTCTCGCTCGGTTTGTAATCTCTCGGGTGGTGCTGCCTTTGGTCACTAGATCTGCCTGCTAATAGCCAAAGTAAATACCATGAAAGCCATTTGCGTGTACAGATGCACATATATATGAAATAATCTGTAAGTTCTCTGTGTTCGTAGATTATCATTGTGCTTAATTAATATAATATTATTAATATATACACTCTGCCGGGGTTAGGCCGAACTCAGAACCGGGATTGAGCCGAACAGCAATTAATAAACACTATATATATCTTATTCCCGGACGTCCACTTCATCTTACAATTCCAACCCATCAACGCTCACCCCGAGCACAATCTTTCACACATTGTGTTATGTTTCATCTCTCAAACACCGTAAGTTCAGCTACCATTGATTACTCTACTTGTAGGTATATATAAGTCATCGTCTAACTGAGATCAGAAATCAATCTGGTCTCTTCCAAAGCTGTCACTCCTGTCAGGTTTGTGGCAAACTTGTCACCATTGCCAAGGTTGCCGAAAGAATGGGTCCTGTACAGGACATCAATTGAGATGCGCAGAACACCAAAAGTGTTCTATTAGAAGAAAGGCACCATGGCCGACCCCCAAAAGGTAAGTTCCAGCACTAGCGGTGACAGAGGGCAAGCTGACAGAGGACAACTAGATGGAGGATATCAAGATGAAGTATGACGAAATTGGTGGACGACAAGACAGAACAAGAAAAATGACCACCACAAGGAAGACTCCAACGGACAACTGCAGAACGGATGCTACCTTGAAGGCAACGAGGTGGAGGACAACAAGCCGGCTATGGAAGGAGGGTTCTAGGCCTAATCAGTGGATGCCTAGAGCTCTCTAGCTCTGTGGACTAAGTTGGTCTCCAGGGCTGGCGTCATCCAGCTCTCAAGCTATTGCTAATGCTAGACAAACCATGCAATTACAATGATCCACCATTGTATGGTTTGTCTGGCATTGGATTGGACAACAAGACGGAGGACAACAACGCAGCCATGGAAGACTCTAATATATAATGTTCGCAAATGCGGACTTGGCTTCGCTCCAAATCATACAGGCAGAGAGTCAAGGTCCAAACAAGTCTACTTCCGGTGCGAAAGAAACCTTCTTTTCATTTGGATTGTTTTGCCATCTAGCGCATACTCCTCAAGGTCAACGGAAACTTCGACAGATTTTCATAAGACCTAGTGTGGACTTGTCTATTATCAATCATTTGCTAGGTTTGCCATAAGATTAGATTATACAAAAACTTGGGTACTTGAAGAACCCACTCCTCCCACTTTTTTTTCTTCTTACTTTCAACTTGATATAATACATTTGACCCCTCTTTTTGACACTATTTGCTAATAGATAATCATCTTTATATAATGAACTTAATACAAAGTAAGGTACATCTGGACGAAGTATATATAATGGCTCCCAAGAAAGAAAGCTATATATATATAATGGGCTTGCTTAGGTCACATGACTCTGTAAGCCTACCTAAGGCCATAACATCATCACCACCGTGGTGATACCACCACTTCTACAACCAAGAAAGCTACAATGGACGACCTCAAAAGGGTGAGCAGGAATGTTTTCACGGTGGAGGATGATAAGATGAAGAAAAACAAGCTATCTGCTAGGGTTGCCACGAAGATTTGTGGAATTGTAAAGTGTACAGGTGCCATGGATTGACTGTATTAAGTGCATTGGGAGAAAGTGATTAGATTGATCTATCTAGATTGGAGGGTGACTACATTGTATAATGTACCAATCCCCTCACTTCTACTTCCTCTAACTCGCATTTAAATTCTACTTTTTCTAATCTTGAAATTGAACTTCTGAAGATACCGAGATCGAGCCTGTTGCAATCTATTCTTGATAAATGTTACGTGTCAATTATTGAAGGTTTGAACCATATGAAGAGAGGTTGGGTGTTATATATAATTACATGCTATTTTGATAAATTATTGATTTTGTGAGTATTTATCACCAAGGAAGGTAGGTAAAGTGGCGATGTATCTGCCAATAATTAGAAGGTGTGCTATGATGGATGCAAATACGAAGTAGGATATGTCTCGACGACAGGATATGGCTGGCTGGCTGGGGATTTAATATATTATATCTCAAAGCAAGTGCGCGATATATGGTAGGCTTGCTTAGGTCACATACCCTATTGTGTAAAGGTCATCATAGGTTCAAAGTTCACACAGTATAATATCAAGTAGGTAGGAAGAGGGGCGCCTTGAGTAGCCAAGGGGTGTCTCCAAGTAAATCTTAATCCTTATAATTCAGAGTTTATCCTGATAAAGTGGATACTTATAATTCACACCAAATCAGCTAGGATCCCCAAAGAGGCAATAAGTGAAGCTATTCCCCACTTACGCAGGTTTATATAACAGAATTGTTTTGGAAGATTAATTAAATAAATTGGGTCTGGCTAAACCTTGCTATCGCTTATAGAAGGGGGAGCTGCTGCTCGACCAAATAGCTCTATAAAAAGCGCCATAACCACCTTTCTCTCTTCCTCTTCCACCTGTCCCGGATGGCAAATAATCATAAATGTCATTGTATGCCGTCATAATGGAGATCCCCAGTGGTGTGGGAAATGCGGTCCCCAGAGTTCAGCTTGTACTTTCCCAAGATCCTAGGAATGTGGCGAGTAATGATAGTAAAACAAGTAATGACAATAAAAATATTATTGGCAATGAAAACCTGCCAAGAATTAACTACAAGTGACTCAATGATGGGTGGTATCGGTAGTATGCCAGTAGCGTGCCAGGAGGATATACAGCTCAATATCAGAGTAGGAATATAACCCCTTTTGAGTCAATATGGGAGGCTTGATATTGGTCATCAGGGCAAGGATATGGGTAGAAATAGAGCCCTCCCCTTAAACCTCTTTTACTATTAGATAGATCAGTTTGAATACTCAATCGCATGCAACCTGTTGCACCTGTGGATGACAGTTCAACAAAATCACACTGGAGCAATGCTGGAGGGCACGCTGACGGAGGAGCTGGAGGAGTTGGAGGAGGATGACGAGGTGATCATGTTCCCTGGCACAGGTTTAGAGTTCACACAGTATGGTATTAAGTGAATAAAGAAAGAGGCGCCTTCAGTAGCCAGAAGATGCTCTTTTGCAGAGCTAATTTCTTTGATTCCGAGTCATTTTTATAGAGTGAATAGTTATAATTCAGAGCTAATCCATATAGGGTTAATACTTATGATTCAGAGATATCTTATGATTCAGAGCTCATACTTATAATTCAAAGCCAATCCTTATCAGGTTAATACTTATGATTCAGAGCTCATATTTATAATTCAAAGCCAATTCTTATCAGGTTAATACTTATGATTCAGAGATATCTTATGATTCAGAAACAATTGGCTAGATCCCCAAAGAGGCAATATGTGAAGCTATTCCCTACTTGTGCGGGTCCATATGGCAGAAGGGGACCCACGATATTAAAGGTGCCTGTGTTTTAATAGTAAACCACCCAAAGAGCAGGAAGAAGCACCACAACCACCACCACCACCACCACCAGTTGTCTACTTTGTCTGCTACAGGAATTTTTTCTGTAGCAAACATCAGCTCGTTTGCCTCGAGCATCCTGGTACTGTCTATTATAAGGCAGGCACCAATGGAGACCCCCAGCGGTGTGGAGAATGCGATCCTGCCGGCGATGCCAGAGGGCACGCCGACAGAGGACCTGGCGGGGGATGATGGGGTGATAGAGCGCAGGGCATGGAGGCCCTTACGTCTCGAGGGCCCCATCTCGTGCTTAGGGGACTCGACATTGAGCGGAAGGAGAAAGGTGACCTTCCTGTCCCGGTCAGGCTACTTTGAGCACTGGCTCGTCACGCTGAAGGATGACATGGTACGTTGAGTGATCTTGATCTCCAGCCGCACTCGGGTTGGTCGAAGGCCTGGTGACCGACAGACCTTCCTCCGCATCATGGAGAGACCTAGTGACGGGAACCGCGATGCTAACATGGTGTAGCCCGACTCCGAATCCTTGACGGAAGCAAAAGCGAACGAGCCCATCACCAGATACCTTCTCCGGCTGCCGAGCGACGACTGTCTCCTCCCGGCCCAATTAACCAACGAGGTTGCGTACCTGAGATTTATTCCGTCTAGACTGCCACATATCCGTGTCCCCAAGGTGTATACCTATGCCGCGACCACCTCCGCGGAGACCTCGTTTATCATAATGGAATATTTGCCGTGGCCGCGTCTCTGCGACGTCTGGATGTCGTATACCCTAGACCAGAAAGAGAACGTTGCATCTCAACTTGCCAGTATCTTTCTTGATTTTGCTGGCACACGATTTCCCCTCATCGGCGGTCTGGATCCAGACAGCCTCTTGTGCGCGCCCACAGTGGAAGGCTGCAAGAGCTTTAAGGGAAGAAAAAGATTCCACCGCCCGGAGTGTTATAACATCGGTCCATATAAGTCTATTGAAGAGTATTTACTTGCGTACTACGACAAGGAAATCCAGTATTACTCGAATGGATCGTTGGACGAGTTTCAGTACAGGGATCTAATAGACGACGAGAGAAAGAGAAAGAATTGGATCGCTCAATTAAAGATCAAGCGGCAGAAACTTGAGAGCTGGAAGACTGCAAAAGAGCCCTTCGTGCTAGATCAGGGGGATTTTCGGGGTCAAAATATCTTGATGAAAGATGGAGTGGTTGCAGCGGTGCTTAATTGGGGGTTTGCCGGGTCATATCCTCTGAGTGAGGTTTCAGATGAGACTTATATTGAAGTTCTTAAAATCACGCTTGACAGCAGCGAGGAGGATGAGAATGAAAATGATTATTGGGTCAGGAAGATAAGAAGGTTGATATTTAAGGGGGCCAAAGACAGGGGCTGGGAAGGAGACGATCTTAAACTGCTGATGGGAGGTGGTAATCCGGTTGTCAGCCATGTCAGGATCGAAATGTTTCCAAACAAACCAAGCGAATTGGCATTGATGGAGACGGAGTCAGAACTCGAATAGGGTGTCATTTCACACTCTCTTCCCTCCTCAGCGTCTTATCTAGGCCCCGACAAAAGCACACTCTGCACTTGTGGTCCAGGATTGGCCCGACAAACTAATGATCGATGCCCTGAGCGGGTTTATTCTTGCAGCAAGAAAATGTAATATATGAATCAGAGGAAGCGAATGGGGATAGGATTATAAGGCTAGCCTTATAACCTCGAACCCCTGCTGCATCGGAATAGAATAATACAATCTCCACTCGCAATACCCTTTCTGCAACCCGGTGCACTTGAAGACTTTACAATTGAACGCTTTTTCTTCGGGAACAGGTGAGAGCACAGATAGCTGAGAGGCCTGCTAATTGGGTGGTCCAGCATACAGTTGGGTATCAATTGGATTAGAAATGTCAGTTTTATTCCCAATTTCATTTCCCACATCCACTCTCCATGGTAACCCTGCTAATGCTTGAGACTTCAATAACATGATTTCTAGAATCCTATGATCGCATGCCATCTGACACCGGGTCTCGCCGAGGAGAGAGGCCGTGAGAGCAGGGAGGTTTCGAGGCTCAGTTGCTGTACGTAGGAGGCACCTGGCATACCTTTCTTTTTCCTTGGATAAAGCAACACACACTTGAGGGAGGAGGATGGGTCCTGGTACTACTCCCCTCGGGTTTGCGAAGGTATGTGTTACAACTGGACTCGTCGCTTCATTTCTGCTAGCTGCGCTTTTTCTTCGCATGGTCCAAAGTTCTATTTGCCTTTGTTCTTCCTACTCTCTGTCTCTTAACCTCTGCTCTCTCGGCCATGGTCTGACGGATAGTATATGCGTGCCTGTTTAGACTTCCTTTCTACAGAGCTGGGGAGATTCATTGCATATGAAATGACATTGTCTCAGATGTGCGGACAGTTCTCCAACGACAAACACTATGGTCTACTCCGCATGTGTAGAAACCGACAGGGTGAAAGACCCTATGTCCTCGAACAGACAAGAAGGTCCAGGCGCTGAGGAATCAGATCTGAAGAAATAGATAAGGAAGAGGGAGAACGGCTCCGGCGCTTTCTCCGCAGTTAGTATGGACAGGGATATTGGGGGACGAAGACTTAACACCTGTACGTGGTATCCCCTACGAACCTCCTCTTCTCTTTTTGAGAATTGGCAGAGCAGCCAAGATCGAGTCATGACAACTGTGCTTCTATGCGCATACGAATTCTTGGAATTTTCTACAACTACAACCTACCACCTCCTCCTCTTCCTCCTTTAACGAACCCAACTACGACCCTTACAAAGCTTCTTACTTACGGCAGACTGCTTTACTACGACGAGTACCCTTCTGCCGAGGGCTACTTTTATTCCCAACACTAGTATTCCCTACACCTGCGGAGATATATGTTTAGATTGGCGGACATCACGAAGAAGAAAGGACAGGGACACAAGTTTGAGAAGGGCGAAAGGATAGCGGCTAAATAAGGGGGTGGCTTTCTGCTTCGTCAGAGACTTGTGAGGGACAAGAAGAGGAAGAAGAATCTTGAATAAGGAGTGATATCAACTGGACCACGTTCTTTACCAACAAGATTCCCTAGAAATATGCTCTACATTTGCACACATAGAAAGCGGAGGAGACTTCATCGCGGAAATCGAACCCTACCAACGACCACTAACCTTGTCCAAACCAACACAACTCTGTCCGCAGCTGAGCGATCAAAAGCAATCAAGAAAAACCGAACGTGTCCTGCCCTGCCAAATCGTGTATGCGCGAGGGGTCCTGACCAACATTCGATGCATCAAAACGCAGATCCAGCCATGTGGTATCGATCTCAGCCTTACGCACATCCTGACATTCCAGTAAGCCGGCCACATTGACTTCGACAATAGTTGTCGACAAATCTTGACTCCTTCTTTGTTATCGTTTGATCCTGTCAGTAAGACCAACGAGGAATCACAGCCTTCAGTACATCTGCAACAAGGCTCCTCCTATCTGGTTGAATTCAACAGGTCATTCGCACCCCTCAAGATATCATGAGTCAATTGTTCGTGAGGAGCTCGCTTGCTATTTAGATCTGGAGCTCAGATTTATGCCGGTGTTATGGACAGCAGCTATGAAGGTGTCATTGGGGCTATGCTTACAGTTGCAAATGTTGCTGGTATGCGAGTGTACAAAGATGCCAGACTTGCGCAGATGATCGTTCATGAGCTCAGTGAACCGACCGAAGGCTACAGTGGGCGGTACCAGGGTCGTGGCAAGCTTTAGCCTTATGGGAAGAGGAAGGGGAATGCAGAGGGCAGAGGTTTAGGTAAAACCTCCAAGTATCAAACTTACGGGCCGATGACAACGACTGATTCTTTTTGGGCAGCTATGGAGGTGTTTTTAGCAATTTCCCACCTTTATCAATCCATTCAATTCAACGAATCCACTCAATTCAATGGACGAGAAGCTTTTCCAGCTTTTTCGAAAAGAACTCTCAGGACAGATGCATGATACAGGGCAAATGTTTCGTGTTCAGGCTGTGCTAGGACTGGATAGCTTGTGCGACGGTACAGGGAAAGCCGTCGAGAATGAATCCAGGGAAATCAGCATTATTGAGGGAAACAAACATCCTAGTTCATATTACCATTCTCACACCCGGGGGTTTCTGCAAGTTCAAATTCTGTCATTTGATAGGGTGCATTCTTACGTCCCTCCCACCTTTCCTACGATACACAATTCCGCGGCGCAGCCAGGCTGAAGTCAGCCAGGTCGTCGCGAGGCATTTTTTTGAGTGGCAGATCATATCACACGAAAGATGTGCCAAAGCCAAGCCTACACTGCATAGTTGTACAATCCACGCTTTACAGAAGGCGAAATTGCGATGGCTTTTCTCCATTTAGGATCAAAGTAGGTGGTTGGAGGAGTTTCGGAGGGTGTCACATACACTCTATCAGTTTTGGATGGCTACTTGCTTTCGATTTCGTGAAACCTTCCGTTCAAGCATCTTCGCTCAATTCATCGTCGCATATCTTCCAATGAGAAAACTGGCAAGCTGTTCAACTGGCAGCAACCAACAACTGTTCTTGGCAATGGACGGGACAAAGAGCTACACTGTTTTCCCAGACGTGAATATTCTTACCACTATGCGTCGATCGTGGCTACATACCTCTCTTTCCATGGTTGTGATCCAAGTGTGATCAGTTATATCGACCCTGGTCCAGAAGATTGCATGGTTCCGATCCTCGCCTCGAACCTCCAGAAGCTTAGTCCAGTCGATACAGTTATATTGCGGTATGTACATGGTTTGACTGGTTTCGCAGGACCTGGCCATTGGGAAGACGAAGATTCCATAATGAACTATTCGCGTGGAAGACGCAGCGCATGTCGAATGGCACCAGAGTTGCTTTCCTTGGTTGCCGGATTAGCTTCTGGGGTGACATTGCCGGCAATCTAGTTCGCGCACTCCAGCAGCTCTGTCAAGTCAAGTGTGTCTTGTATATCAGCAAGTTGGGCAGCCTCAGGAGTGAGCATATCCCTAATAGTGTGCTCACGACTGGGAACACCACTAGTGTCAATAGCGCAAAACTTGAATCTCATAACCCTCTTGCAGACATACTTCACGAGCATCCATGTGTCATTCAGGGCCGACATAAGACTTTGTCAACGGTGCTCGATGAGATAGACGAGTGGCTTGCTGATCACAGGGTTGAGCTTGACTAGGTAGACCCAGAAATCGGCCACATGGCTATAGCGTCGATTGCAGATGGAACGGAATTTGGGTACTTGCACATTGTCAGCGATAATCTCGCCAAGAAACATCGCCATTATTTGTCCAATAAGAGCACCTTCATCGAGTCCTGGATGATGGGAAAGCAATTGTCACTAAGATTGAGAGCAGACTGGAGATGTTCTTCCAGAAGCAATCTCAGTAGGTCATAAAAAGAACATGGCAGGAGCTTCATCAATGCAAGAGGACCGGAAGCTCAATGATTGGATTAATCACAGTAGAGCCTCTGGCAGGGAGGTGATAGGGTGGCGCTAGGAATATGATGAAGTTGAAGAGTTGGGATTTCAGAAGTTTAGGAGGGAACGTTCTGATAGCTTTTCCAAGTGGGTTTTCGATTTGTTCTTGGTTGTTGTACGACCTAGACCAAGGTTACAAATAGCAGAACTTATATTTTGTTCATTTATTTTGTCTCTCTTTTCTCGCATTTATTTTCTCTGTCTCCTTGCATTTATTCTGTCTCCTCGCGCATTGTGCAGGCTGGCTTCATTGCAATATAAAACATCATAGGTGGCTCACGATAGACCGGAACAAAACGATTCTGGATATATAGCTCTGCGTCGAAGAACTTGCGTGGCTTCTTTAACTTTCGCAGATACATATCATTGATATACATGGTATCTTTTGTGAAGCCCCAGATCGATTGTTGTAGTTGCGTTTTGCTTTGCTGGTATTGCTTTCGTATCTTGCGGTATTGAATAACATGGTACAAAAAGATTTACCTACAGGTTTTGCGTTAGCATCATATCTCACTGCCTACTGCATGTTAGAGGAACAAACCTTTTGTATATGATCTTCGCCTTCGCCTTTGCCCTTGTAAAATGATCTAGCCCTCTTTTTCATATCGTGCTATGGCGAGAAACATGGCAACATACAACGGCCCCCATCATTTCCATATGGTTTCATTAATCCTCAAGTTCGGCGCGCAAGGGAACGTGGTATGCTCCTGTTGTTCCTCCACAAAACTGGATCTATATATGTCCACAAGGTTTCGAATATTTAACTTGTTTATCACACCCCAGAAGAAGGACTCGTATCGTAACAATCGGGTTTCGTGCGAAGTAGAAATCGAGAGCTCTCAAATACATAAGATATTAGATCATATAGCAGTGTATGACCAAGTTCTGTAAAAAATAGTACAGGGGAGAAAACTTATGTAGGGAAAACCTGGTCTTCTAGAAGGATCATCAACGCCATTCGCTGCGCAACCCAATGTATTGCAATATTTTCCATCTTTCTGCCCCTTCTCGAACACAGCTGGAAGAAATTAGCTAAGAACTCTTTCTTGTATGTAGGTCGCTCTGTGTCTGATGAGCTTTTCGTCGCAGTGATTGCGACAAGGTTGCTATCGAATTGGCAACGCAGGGCTCGAAGATGTTCTGTTGTCCAACACAGAGGATACGGAAAAAACGATCCTCTCTTTAATAAGCGCTCGAAGCGATCCATCTACACCTCCAGAGTGCTGTAAGACAAACATAAATCCCTCTTGCGACCTTGTATTTTTATTATAAATATAATTATTATCTTAGAATTATATTTATAAATGTTGCTTTATATAAAGTTATTAGCGAATATTAAATTGGTTTTGGAAGAAGCTATTTGAGAAGAAAGAAAAGAAGAACAAGCATGATTATAGAACTGCCCAGTATCAGATCCCTAAACTATATTCCTGATCTCGTAATACAATATCAGCGAAGTAGGATAAAGAGAGGATTTTTTCGACAAAGACGAGAATATTGAAAAGCAAGAGAACAAGGGAGCGGGGTTCAAGAAAGTACCGAAGCTGGCGTAGTGCTGTATCAAGATTTCTAGTCGGAAGAAAATAACAATCGTTAAGTAATCCGAGTTTTGTGTAAAAATAATACTTATTTCCCCAAGTATACAAAAGGCTTTGTATTTTGGATCGCAGTTTAAAGGGATTGTAAGGGTCTGCAACTAAGCATATCTCCTGCATTTGTGTCTGGGGATATATTAACAATTCAAATTTTGCTTTGATTTAGATTTAGTTGGCGGTATTAAAAGAGTATCGTTTTGTTCGAAGATAGACTGGGATATTGGAAAGTAACTAGCAAAATATGCTGTGTAATGAACTGTCCAGAATTTTCTGGCTATTTGATTTTAGCATATTATGTTTTCACCAGAAAGATTTGGCTAACCATATTTCCGCTTGTCTCCTTATTTGTTGTTCTTTAACACTTCATTTTCCTGTAACTATTGTCAATCGACTTGATGGGTCTAGCTGATAAAGAGGCTCCTGTATTCCCAACTTGTCAAATGGTCAGTATATTATTTCTGACATCCGATCCTAAAAGGTGGGTTTTGGTGAGAAGGAGTATGACTCGGATATAAGCAGAGGAAGTGAAGGGACTAGACTCCCTTCTATCTCTAGATGGATCAATCCTAGATAGATCAATACAATTCCATCTGCTGGAATATCCCCTATGCAATCTGTTGCACCTATCAACTTGATAATTTAACAATTAATCTTTGATTTATCTGCCCTTCTTCCACTGCCTTCTCGCCACCCTCCTGGCGTTTTTCTCCTTGTTTTTCTCCTGCCTTTCCTCTTTGGTCGTCGTAAATTTCGCCTTATGTAGCCTTTTCCAATTCTCCTCATCAGGCTTATCTAACCAGATAGTTGAGTTGAGCGTTATTGATTGGGCGATTGCTTGTAGAATCGATAGCAGTGCTTGTTGCCATCCCTTCAAAGCTACATCATGCTGCGAATCCTAAACCACCAGCATGAACATCGCCCGTAGAGTGAAATTGGCATCATTGCCAGCTACATGTAGATACTTGAACAGGAAGCGAAGAACCGTCGCAAGTTCCTCCAAGCTTAGTTGGCGGCTTAACTGAAGAACTGTTTGAGATGCCTTCTGGACGTCAATGATATGTACAGGGGAAAGATCCAGTTCGATATCTTGGAGGAGAAGGAGATCTTGATAACCACTGCGTATTGTATAAGTTAGCACATATTAAATAAGCAGAATGACGACACCCCATACCCATACACTACCAGCACAATCTGCCGATCTTTAGCAAGAACTGCATTGAGATTTGCCTTGATCTCGACCGGCAATAATATCTTACCTTCACCAAAAAGAAATCTCCTCGAGGCTTTTGCACAGTAATTCTCTGCGCCGCCGCAAAAGTTGTACATCCGGAGAGCGTTTGCCGTTTGCTGGCTCCTCAGTCGCTGAAAAGATAGAAGGAAATGATCTTGTATCAAGAATCGATAGGCCAACTTGGAAATTCTTCGACAGGTCCATATGCTCTTTCTGGTTGACAAGCGGCGCCTCGATGTCAAGTGCTACCCAGATCACATCCTTTATTGTAGACTCCGGGAGGGGGGGGCAGGGCCACCAGGCATTCTGATAACAGGGATTCTGGTGATGGAATAGTGCGCAAGCCGAAGATCCAGCGAAGCCATGAGACTTCCTCCCGAAATAGAGCTTGGTGGGGGAATGGTGTCTCTTCCGCCATGGTCGCTGTACGTAGTGTTATGGTGGTAGATAACTTTCGTATGATAGCCAGAATATAATCCCCTTGACAAAGGTGAAGGTGCTCTGGAATTAAGCTATATGTCAGAGAAGAGTTGCAATAACAGGGTTCGGGAAATCATGTAATTGAAGTTTATACAAAAGGGCTGGGAAGAAGAATACATGTGGGTAGTGAGATTAAGAAATATAATCCCCACTAACATTTTTCGATTAACTCACTTAGGTTAAGCGCCTGGTGCCCAGGGCGCTATGGTGATACGTCACCGAGGCAAGTCACAGGATGCTGGGCCACGTGACCCTCTCCTCACCGCGTGTACTTGTCATCCCCACTCACTTGTTGTTACAGTATATGACCGTGGACATGCCTCAACCAACACGGGTCCCTCGATCTCCCTGAGAATCCATGGATCAAGGTCCTCCGAGCTATGCTCCTCTGTCCACCTGTCTCATCATAGGCTCGAGATAATTAAAATTAATTTTAATATTATTGTAATTATATATAAAAATGTCGCAGGACGAGTAAGCGAGCTTAAGCGAGCCTACGACCTCATATGCTGCAATAAGCCAAAAGCCTTGTGCGTCCACAGGTGAGCGGACTCCTGGCGTAGTGAGCATATCTCTCACTCGATCGCTCACTCACATTTCGCACCCGGAGCAGAGAGGCGCGACAACTCGGGCGATGGTTCCATCTGTATCACATATTACATCCAGTGACATGTACCCGGGCCATCGGTTCTCAATCAACATCCCCTTCTCGTAGGCGAACAACAATTTTCGGCCCTGGGCCCCAAGTCACGTTACTCCCAATCCCGATGCCTCACGTGCTTTGTACAGAAATACCTCATTCAATCACGGGTCCAATTGCAATTTTTGCAGTACATGCCTCCTCCCAAACCTCGCAACCCTCGGAAACCCGCAAAAGGGATCAAGTCCTGCTCCCAAACTCCGTGATCCAACCCAACGACCAAGCCAACTAACCACCTGTCTTGTCACTTAACATTGTTCTGCGGTATATGTTTCCACTGTCTTGTCCTTACGAGGGCACATTATTCCAAACCAGGTAGTGACGCATCGGCCTTCGTACATCAACGCCCTGTTGATCTAATCGCGTTGCAAGTGCTCTCCCTTGCAACAAGTGTGCACAAAGGAAGCTCACACCCTTTCCCGAATGCCGTACGATCGCTGGTGTGTTTGACGATCCTGCTTGTAGGAATCGCCCTTGGATTCCTGTTCAAAATGCCATTGCCAACATTACCAACTCTATTTTGAGGCAACTTAAAAGTCTTGAAGGAGGCGTGGCCTAACATTATTCCCGGAGTATCGTACGATTGCTGGTATCTTTGGTTGTTTCTATGGCAATTGCAAATGGCGCGACCATACTTCTTTCTGCCTGCTAACGATGGCAACAACCCTTCTCCTTCGCCTGCGTACAAAGGCGATAATAATCAAAATCCAGCTGGGCTTCCGACAGCGAGAGCATTGTTGATAGTAAATACAAGTGCCTTACCAAAAGTTAGCTTTGTACGAAAGATAGTATTATATTCACAGGGATTGTTGGAAGATGCTTGAGAATCCAGGTTCGCTAAAACAGCAAATTCGTACCACAGAACTTGATCTGGCTCTTGAGGCACTGGGGTAGGTTGACCATTCTTCCTTTTTGGAAATTTCTCGATGGGTTCTGTAGAGTAACGCCAGGAATATAACCATACCTATCAGTAGCCAAGCTCAAACTAATCTAATAGGTTCCCACTCTCAGAACAAAATAATCTTTCTGATTGCATCCCAAAAGGATTTGCTTTATGGCCTAATATATGGTATTTTTTATCTTCCCCAAAAAGCGCTTCAAAATCTTTGCGAAAAAGTTAACATATTTATTGCAGATTTAAAGATATAAATGATGGCTCCAAATATTAGGCAAGCTTATATTTCTTAATCTTACCGCTGCTGAAGATCAAACTGCAGATTCGAAAGACCGATCAATGATTGGGCATGGGAGTTGATTTGTGCTGGTTTGTCTCGAGGATCTCTTTTTTATGGTAAGGTTTTTCAAAACATCTGTTTCCCAAATAAATTATGAACTTTCAGAACTGGATATTACAATTGCTGCCGATGTGCAAGAGCCCATTCTTGAATCTCTAGGAGAAATCAAGAAGTTGGCTGGGTCGATATTGGATTTCCCGTAGGATCTGTCGCTTTGATTCTACTCGATAGATGGTGTTATGCTCATTCTGAGATCAAATATCTTATGATTGGCAATATTCTCTTCTTTGACATCGGCAGTATGGTTTGTGGTGCAGCACCTACCATGAATACCGTGATTGTTGGCAGAGTTATTGCTGGTGCAAGTGGTGCAGGCATGTATCTCGAGTGAGATCACATTCCCTCTTTATATCATTGCGACGCGTGTTTAACCCTCTCCAGTGCCTTGACATACAACTCCATCTTCACGAGCACAAAAGAACGTCCTATCTACAATGCAGCAATCAGTTTGTGCTGGGGAACAGGAGCAATCCTCGGACCCGTCATTGGCGGAGGTTTTGCACAAAGCAAAGCCATGTGGAGATGGTCCTTTATATCAACCTTCCATTATCAAAAAGTGACGTTTTTCAATTTCGTTAATTTACAATGCTTTCAAATATAAATTTATATTTTTTATCAGATGTGACAAGTAAATCCGGAGCCATTTTATATATTTTTTAATACTGTATTTTTATTTACATCTTTTATACATATAGCCCTCGGAGAAAAGTTGGCATTTGTGGCAGGATGCTAAGTAATCACAGCGACTCGAGCGCTGCGACCAACTAACTATAAGAACAGCTGCAGCCCCTCGCGCATCTTTCGACCAGCTTTCTCCCTCACCAAAGCCATATTTCGTCCAATGCTTGACCTCAACCATTGAAGCCTTCTCGGACGTTATGGATACCAACGCGCTTATCGATCTCGTCCACGAGGTACAGGGCCAACTTTGGGTCGACAAGGTAAACGAAATCTACAGAACAGGCCGTCTCTGCCAGTGGGTGTCGACATTTCATCCCGACAAGCTTCCCTGTCAACTCGACGGTACCTTTCACCATGGCGCATTTAATGCCGGCATGAAGATGGTCTTCAGCGATAGCACTGCCTGGTGTAGGAATGATCTGTGACAATTATATCGACGAGAAGGTTGCCAAGGAGCTAGAGGCCCTAAGTCTCATTTATAAAAAGACTAAAATCCCTGTCCCAAGAATCCAGGCATGGGGTACCGCTGCCAGCAATCCACTTGGCTTAGGTCCATTTATTATAATGGACTTCATTAATGGTGTGAGCGTCAGCGACCTTTTCAGCGACCTTTTCAAAAATTCTGATTCCGAACACCCTACCAGACTTATAAGGGAGGATATCAGCAATAGTAATATTGAAGCTATTTATAGGCAGTTAGCGAATTTTCTGCTTCAGCTCTTCGAGCTCGATTTTGACCAAATCGGAAGCCTGCCGTCGCCAAAGGCTGAAGCCCAAAGCCATACATCGACACGCCCGCTAACATTTAAGGCATACAGCATTCTACAAAATGGAGGAGTCAACACCTTCGGTATAACCTATTGCTTCCCTATTCCTTTCCCTTTCTCCCCTGCTCTGATCGAGTGCGTTAACTAAGCAAATGATCTCTAGGTGACCGAAGCCAGGGGTTTACAACGACGACCGAGTATTTTCAATATGTCGTTGGGCAGGATTGGGAGCAGCTTGTTTATCAGCCGAACTCGGTTGTTGGTTTATATGATGCTAAAAACAAATATGTAGCGTTTAAGGTCCTAAAAGACCTAGTACCCGACTTGGTCAACACAAAGTATAACCGCTGCAAGTTTAAGCTGATTTGCGATGGTCTCGGCTTAGCGAATTTGATTGTTCGAAGCAAAGAGGATCTTACTGTCGTTGGAGTAGTAGATCTCGAGTGGTCATACATCGGACCTGCCCAGCTGTTTGGCTCGGCATCGTGGTGGCTTCTCCAAGACAGACCCGTCAATAGCGCATAGGACTACAAGGGCGACGAGCCCCCCAGGATTGCCGCCCGGTACTTCAAATACCTGGAGATTTTTATACATATCTTGGAAGAGGAAGAGGCCAAAATGCCAGGGCACAAGAAAAGAGAGCTCTCTAATCTCGTCAAGTGGTCGCAAACCTCTGGGGTCATGTGGCTGCACTTGCTTCTCTTGTCCGGCTTCAACAACCAACGCAGTTTTCCATTTACACAGCTGCGCCGACACCTGGGGGCTACTGAGTGTGCAAAGCGTGAGAAGGAATTGGACAACACAGAAGAGCTTGAGGCATTTGCAGCGCAAAAAGTGAGCGAGTTGGATAAGTACGATGAAGCCTTTGAGAAGAGAGAGAAGGACAAAGTGCTCGTGGATAGCGGAAAGATAACAAAGGAGGAATTCATTGACAATGCTCTGACAGAGCCCAGCTGCCCTCCTTGTTCCTCGTCGTTTGTGGTCAACGATAAGATGAGATGAGAAATGATAAGGGCTTGTTCTATAAGGTGGGCTGGGCCACGATAACATCTTTGTTCGAGCGTCTTCTCTGACATCGAATCAGATATCTTCTGGCTTCCTGCTTGAATCAATTCTGGCTGAGCTCCTGCTCGGGCGTGCTCAGCGTGGCCATGGAGTAGGACGAATAATAGAAGGATACGTGAGTGAAACGTGTCTTGACATCGGACTGTTGCTGCCTGGAGCCACATGATGCTGTGACGTGCTGCGGCTCTGCCCTTTTACAGAGAAAAATTCTTAGAAATTTCATCCATTGCCTCTGAACAAGATTCATTATATCATTGGCTGCATGAGCCTCCTTCACTTCATCATTGGCGTCGTTCTCCAGTTCATCATCAAAGTACCAGTGATTCCTTCACTCAATGAGTCCGAGTCGATGCAGAACAATGGTTTTGGGTCGTAGGGGAACAACATAACAATACAGTAACTATAACATCATATTCTCGCGAGAGGGAGATATTTCAGACGCTGAACAATGAATAGTTTCTCTCCACTAATAAGTATATATTTCAATTTTTACGAGCTATTTGTCTTTCTAATCCTTACATTGCCTCCTTCTGCAAAGTTGCTGTCACGTAATATGGTAGGGTAATAAATAAGATATAGTAGCTTTATAGGGGGGTCTAAAGTGACCAAAGTATTGTTTCACCTTTAGAAGTAATGGGACTTCCCTATTTTATATATTTAGAAACAGATTCTTTATTATCTTTTTATTATTGCTGTCTGAATCTCGACGAGGTACTTAAGTTTACAAGTAGTTTACTTAGTCATACCTGAGTATCTATCGAAATGGGAGGAACTTCTTTCTTTTTTCGTTATTTCTATTGTTTCATTAGGTAGGAATCTTAGGGGGTGCTTGCTTTGATGATTCCCACTCCACAAGGGACTTCGCGTTGCGAGTAAATTATTAGTCACCTCAAGTGCCTCATGAGATTCAGAGAGCTGAAATGAAGGGGTTATGAAAACCTACCTCGAGATATATTAAATGGAAGAACCCCCTCTTCTTCCAAACGTCAAACTGTACTTTGGTGCATCAGCCTTGCCTTTTCGTTTTAATTTGTAATGGGTCCAAGTTACAGGCTTTTCGAGAATGATCAAGGATAAAGAAGCAATGAGATGTACCTCCAACTTGACTCGACTCGCTTATAAAGTTATATCAGTAATATTGCCACTTGCTATAACTACTTGCTATTACTACTTTATAAGTAATCCAACAATAATACCCCCCAACTCTCCAGCCTCATCACACACACTCTCTCGCCAACCTCTTTAACTTCTTCAAACTCTTCAACCTCTTCAACCTCTACAACCTTTATCGTCTGTATCGCAAAGCCTCATGATGGAGACCCGACAGGCTCCACGAATACATAGCTTCGGCGGAGCAGGGCTAGAGTTAGCGGACTGCCTCTTTTCCTGGATCGAAGGTCGCAATCGTGAGGAGTCTAATGTTCACCTCATGTGGGATGAGGACCGAGCCTTATTCACCCTCTCAAGAGAACCAGGCTCGATGGACTTGACTGATGAAGAATTCCAGGATTTACTCGCTTTCAATATAGTCGGGCGATGGTATGCCCATCCATCGCCAACACAAGCAGGTGAAAACCGTCAAATTTGTTTGCGCCACATCCCACTACATCGACCAGGCTCCCGGATGGAAGGGTACATTTTCGCACGTGTGTTACAACAGCCGGTTTTCTCTCCCATGCGTCTGGGTCAGAGTAGCCATGTCACCAAAAACATAAATTTTTCCGCCCTTTCCGGCCAAAATCTGTCAATTATTGGCCCGTATATTCAAAACATAGGCACGGGGCAACTGTTGAATGTGATGGGAAATCTCGTCCAGGGTCCTATAGGCCATTTCCGATTGAAATATGTATTCGGTTTCGGTACGTTATTCTTGGGTGTCGAGTACGACAGAGGGACTTCTGTCGCCTGGGTCGTACGTCGAATCAGAGACTGGAGAGAAGTATCGAGAGTCTCCTTCCGAGACGAGAGCGATGTCTCCTGCTTTCCCCTAACCCCAGGCTTCTTGTGGGTCGCATGCTATCACCCCAGTTCGGGACGTTCTATCATGGAAATACGACGTGGTAACGCCATAATCCAAGACCTAGATATTGTAAACTATTTCGCCTATCCCTTATCCAACGGCCGATTTGCCTCATTCAACAGCGAAATTTCAGAAATATTAGTTTGGGGCCAAAGTAACTGGACGAACAATTTGGTTCTGGAACGACGAATAATCATACCTGACGCCTCAAGAGTCGAGACTTATTGCGGATATCTTCACCTGAAAGATAGGCAAGGAGCGAGTCACGGAAAGATAGATCGCCTCGGGCGATTTGTGAGAGCTACACCCGGTAGCAATGAAAACGAGCACATAGTTTTCGAGAGATTCTCTCAAGCATTTCTTGCGAAAGAAGGCGATCAGTGGTGCCTCCATTTCCGACAACTCAATAATGTTCTTATAAGCTCCCATAGCCTCAACACCAACCAGAAGCCAAACCTTCACCTCTTCTCAGGCTCCTTCCTCTGCTTATTCCATTCAAATCAAATCTTTATTTGGTCAGATTCTGGACTTCTTCTCCATAAATTCCCCATTGCAGTCGCAGGAGCAGAGAGTTGCCAATTTGCGGATAACAGACAAGACACAATCACAGTATTGCTATATAATGCCAGGTCTGAACTACTGGCAGCCATGGCACTGCGTTTCGATGACGTTCCACCTGAAGACATTTCGACCGTACCCAGTGCGGCAAACCTCTCGATACACCATGGTGACGTTATTGAAGACGCATGTTTAACCATGCAATCGATCCTGCGAGAAATAGCAAGAAAGCCAGATACACCACTTCAGCAATACGATGTCGATGCCATTCTTACGATGGTGCAACCTCTGCCTGCGTCAGAACGATCTAATATATTTCAGATGTGTTGTGCAATCTCAGAACAAGTCCCTGGAGTACCACTATTAGTGGTTGATATGATTCAATACGGGAAGGGATGGAGTACAATTCATCCTTACTATAAGCGCCTTGCTGAAATGATTGACAACCGTCAAGAGTTAGCAAAGATGCTACGGCGAATAATCTGCGCACTGCCTTCGAATTATGAACAATTGGTTACAAATGCAGCGTTAGAACTGATTGATGCTATATGTCCAAAACTCGCACCAGCCGATCGCTCATGGCTCAAGGACATCATCGCTGCTCGGCCTCTTGAAATACGACCCACACTGGTCCACGATTGTGCTTCGCTGCTTGAAGCCCTCCCACCTGTCTTTGTCCAGTATGTCAACTTGCGGGAGTCCCTGAGAACTGTTGTCGATCTTGAAATGGATGCAACGGCACGACAAAATCTCTTGCAATACGCTCAAACATGGGTGCAAATTTATTCTGAACAGCTCATGAAAGAACTCTCAGCAGCCCAGAAAGAGCTGATCGTCTCAAGAATTGCGAGCCTGCCAGAGCAGGAACAGTCAGCAACTTTGGAAATCTGCACTCCGATCTTCGAGGAATTCTCTGGAGAACAGCGTTGGACGTTCCTTTTAGAGATACTAGACCTCCCTATGGATCAACGACGCGCTGCACGCAATAGAATGATGGAGCAGAGACATTTAGAAGTTGAGAATGTGATGGGCTATAGCTATATCAGGATTTTACATGCGAAGAGGGAAATGTTGCGCATTTTAGGCATCAGTCACACAGGGCCAACCAGTAAAGTTTGTGCCGAGGAACTACAGAAAATCCAAAGTCACCTATTGTCGTATCTTCCCAGCATAGCACCTGACGATGCCAAAGATTTGTTTGAGCGGTGCTTGCGAAGACAGAGGCCTGCTTTGTCAGATGATTCGCCAGAAATCGTACGAAAATCATGGATTGAGCTAGAAACAAAGCTTGATGCAAAGCTGACCCCCAGCAGAAGGGCATTCTTCTGTAGGATTCGAGCAGACGCACCAGAGCTGGCCAATGCTTGGTGTACATTGAATGGAAGTTATGTTAGCAATCGGGATCATTCACGGCCATTGATGAGCTCAACCGATACAGCTACGGTCGGAATCGCTGTTATGACTTGGATGCTTATCGAGAAGCATCCTAACGAGCAAGAGAGGCAAAATATGAAGTACGAGTATGGATGGGCACTTGCTCAGGACATTGATGAAGAGCACAATCATCGAGTCTGTGGACATGGCCATCAAGTACGCTTTATCACTATTTTACAAGGGCCAGACCGTTACCCTACAATCATAGTAGATCATACAACACTACAACAAAGGTTTGCGGCGCACCTGATGGAACTTGATAAAAGCTTGGAAGGTAGGGACCCGGTCGTAGATGACTTTCAGCGATTCTTGGATAATTTGCTGGATGATCATATGCCAAGAAGCGAGATCAACTGGGTTTTGGAAGAGCTAAAGAGATATTGCATTATTACTGAGTGGGAATTTGATGCCTCGTCATTGTCGGTACTTGGTGGGAGCTTCACTTTGGAAAACTCTTTTGATTAAATTGGGCAGCCAGAAAAAGAATTACTACACTCTCGGTTTAGGGATACCGAGTTGCTACAAACTAATATACAAACTAATATACGAAAGCAAGAGAGGCTCTCAACAATTTAATATCTAGATTGATAACATAAAATGTTTTAAGTTAAAATAATAATAAAATCATGATTTTCCAGATTCCACGACATCTTGCTACTCTCAAAATAAACCTCTTTTATCCATAATTATATCATATTGGAAACTCTTATTTTGGAACTTATACTTTAAAAACTATCTTATGTTATAAAATATAATGTTCTTAGATCCGCAGGACCTATTGCCTGAGAAGTTGCAAAGAGCTTCTACTATCCTTCTATGCAAACTATTGTCCTACCTACTATTATAACCAAAGTTGCGTACAAAAGCTCGAAGGATAGTTCAGGACTAACCGTAATCACTTTAAGGTTGCTGCCGCGACTCCCAGATGCTGCAGATAGCTTAAACAATCGTTCAGTTACATGCTCGAAAGACAAATAGCTTGGATTACCTATACTTGCCTGTAATCAAAGACGCGCCGACCTAGTGTTTACTGTAAAATACTCCTCGGATGCTTCAATGCTATTGTCTCGGTTAGCAAATGTACGCGTGCAACTTATCCTTTATTAACAGCAGCGCTTCTATGATCAGCCAATCTATCGCATAGATAGCATCTGCCAGCGTCTGCCCAGCTCACCTCAAGAACACGGTCCTTCCAGTCCCCCCGAAAAACCTTCGACGTGACAATGAACAGCCCCCTACTCTTTCCATGAAGACGGATCGTTTGTGCAATGGGACCCTTTCGAAGTTGTTTCCAGCCAGGAACAAACCGAACTACAGACAGACGAGCTTGGGTTGTGTCAGCTTCCTGATTGGGATGAGAAGAGGGAGTATAATAAAGATGATCT
Organism: Chlorociboria aeruginascens; assembly: GCA_002276475.2. Lineage (NCBI taxonomy): Eukaryota > Fungi > Ascomycota > Leotiomycetes > Helotiales > Chlorociboriaceae > Chlorociboria > Chlorociboria aeruginascens. The sequence continues at coordinate 113,685 of NCSK02000010.1, read as the reverse complement.
GCCAAATATACAAGCTACTCAATTGAGTGGGTGGTAAGAGTGAACAACAGGGAAGTATCAAACGAAACGGAGCAAGATTTTGTTCTTGCATCTGCCGCTTACTGGCGACTCTTCCTGGAGAAGGTTCTTTTGTGTAGAATACTAGCAGAGAATAGAGCAGTCAAGGGCCAGAATACAAAGATCGTGGTTATAAATACGAAACGCAGAGATCCTGGCTTTACAGAAAGATTTGAAGACACAGATACTGACTGGGCAGTAATGGAGAGGCAACTTGTCCAATAGGGCGATCTGTATCGGGCAGGCAAGAAATTGAGAGTAAACATCTCATTCAACTGCGGAGAAACTGGTGAGCCATCGGGCACGTCATTAAGAAAGGCAGATCAAAGACGCACAGCCACTTAGCAGATTCTCACTGAACGAGCTGCACAGCTCGATATAGAAGAAGAATTATCTGGACAGCCATCTATATGGAACAAGGTATACAGCTTTATGCGAACAAGGCTTTCTTCATTGTTGAGTATTTTGTAAATTAAGAAGTAAAGATGGGCTCATTGGTGTGTTTACTTCTGAAGAGCTTGGAGATAGTAAAAAAAAAGTAAAGGTAGTAATAAAACACAAGCGGTTGTTTGCCACTTACTCCAGCGACAACCGATTACCGGTTACTAAGTATTCTTGGATAAATTTTTTATGTTTCATAAATGAGTTCTATTTTAAATACAAATATCTTGATACAAGCTTGTTCAAAAGCATTTTCCTAGCACTTTTTCCCCGACTTCAAAACCATGAGACTGCCTGGCTGCCATCCAGCCTTTCTTTCAATATCTGCAAGAACATTGGCAAAAAAAATTGCATATGTGATATCTATGACTTCTTTCGACCCCCCCCAAGCCATAAACTCGATCTCGTATTGTTTATTTAAGATGGCCGTGCCGGAATCACCCTTGGTTGTCACGGCTTTGGTCAAAATAGGGTGAACAAAGATATGTTCCCGAGTTAAGCCCCAAAACTGTTCTACGACCGTAGATTTAATGCCATTACGAACTGCATACTCGAAGCCAGACCGTGCGCTGGGTGGTTTAATATAATGCGGGTCTGTTACAGGAGACCATGGCAATAATGCACGCTCGTTCGTGATGGCTGGCCGAGTCGTCGCGGCATCCAATGGAGGAGAGACATCAAATTGGAGTCTGGTTTTCCTATACCAGCTAATGTCTACATCCCATTCAGCCTCGAATGCGTTCAGGTTTTTCGTGGAGAGTATCTGTGGCATGAAAGGGCCTGAGTTATGCGAAGGATAACGACGGTGCTAAAACATATAGAATTAGTAAGGCTTGCAAGGAATGAAATAAAGAAATACAAATACCTGGTTTTTGTAACAAGGTTGATTCTTTTTCTCCATCAGTTTTGTACATTTGATAAGCGCCCAGTCCTGACGAGGCAGAAGTTGTGAAGGAGAATCGAAACCTGAGGTCAAAACGATATGGCCAATCTCTCGATCATAGCGTTCCATTTGACGCAACCGAGCTTGATGCATTTCGACCAAAGATTTATATTGCTGAATCCATTTTTCTGTTTCTGCAATAGCTTTATCCTGGGCTTCCTCTTCTTGCGGTAGAGGGGCTAAAGTCTTTCTTACGATTTCATTGTGATATATTTCAATCTTATCTTCTTGGGAAGTCCGAGTTTCATTCCAGTCCACATCCGAAGGACAATGTACCAATAGCTTCTGCATCCCGGTCTTGTATTTATACGGTTGCCGGCCAATCCCACGATCTTCATTTACTGTTGTACTCTCATCCATGATCACATGTTGGTTTGTAAGAGCATATATGTCGCCGCCGTGAGATAAAAAGACGCATAGCGTCCCTGTGGATGTCGATCCAGCCAAACCGATGGAAGAGCCGGGGAGGAGAGGATCTTCAAGAATATGAGGGTATTTGTCAAACCAGTCTATAGATTCGTCCTGAGTAGGTCTAGTCGAACAAAGCTCGCATATGTCGACATATATCCTGAACCAGTCAGTTTTCATCACGCACATAAGCAACTTTTACATACTGTGGTCCCGGCCATTCCTTTGCAAGCAAATCCGCCACGGCGTTGGTAACCAAAGCAGCGGCTGGTAAAGCGATCTGTCGAAAGATAAAGAGCAAGACCGGCAAAGATGATGCCCGGAAGCCCATGGAAATGGCATGCAACTGATCTAACTCATTTATCACCTCGTGTGTCTTCAGAATTTCAAGGATGGCAGGGTAAACAATGGTTTCGTAAACAAGAGCAAAGTCATCAAGAGGAAACGGAGAGATATGTTTCTTCTCAGGCCAGGTAAAAGAAAGGTCGTCATTCTCCCAAAGACACTGCGGATGGTTGCTTGTGCAGATCAAGAGCTGCGATATGCCATACAAGAAGCTCTGGTTCGAATCCGAATACTCCACTACAGGTGGACGAAGCGGATTCGGCCCCGGATTTGCAAGGGAGCTTTCTGCAGATGTGGACATGATGCTATGCGCACGCTTGGTATTAGCCAGACGAATTACCAGCCGTTGACTCTGGGGTCTCTGATGAAACAATAGTAAGTTGGTGTTGTTTTTTTTACAAAAGAAAGCCGTGATGCAAGTATTAAATAATGCTTTGGCTAAACTCCGGATCGGAAGGGAACAAAGATTGTCTGTATGTGTTTAATACAGAGACAGCTGATGGTTGAGTGCTTGGCATAAAAGAAGCTGCAGAGCTACAACTTATACCATCGCAGGATATCGAGTCATACATTGATTCATATCAATAAATAGTGAATGATATATTGATACCATCTTAATCGAGTATTCACTCATATATTGATTATGTGTTATTTGTGGGAATAATAATATGAATCATATAGGTCAACTTCGGTTATGGAAATATTATAGGTTCTATAATAAGGCATAAGTGGGAATAGCTTCACTTATTGCCTCTTTGGGCTCCATGGGTGAATGTGGGGGGTTCATATAGGCTAGCTGTGGATAATAGAATTCACCAGGAGGCACTCCTTGGGTCCTCCTACTTTTCTTCTAGCCCTGGACTCAATTACAAATATTTCCATGGAAATGATTCTTACAACTATTGATATTTATTACTATCTTTGGTGATAACAACATTATTATAACATGTAATAACATAATAAATAACCGTACCAAATATATACATGGCGTTTAAGTAAACAAACCACATTTTCTGCAACTTGCATGCTTTATCACCTAATGAATCTTGGATAATCAATGTAGAGAATGTCGATCCAGCCATATTGGAACCCCAACTTGCGGCAAACCGGGATAATATATTTAATTATTTAAGGATTTGAAGTTAGTAATACGCTGAGAAGATGAATTTCCACTGTTGCGGTTGTGAAAAGCGCTGCTGAGGACTACCCCTGACAATGGCTGAGATGTATAAAAAACTATTTTTCCTTGTGAGATACATAACTCTACTAAGTCATCGCCTTTAACTGTGATACACCGTATTTCCACATCCCAGGTTTTGCGGTCCGGGTGCCAAAACCTCAATATTTTCTCCCTGGATGAAAAGTCATACTCCAATTTCATGGCCGCCGAAGTTTTGGGGACTGGTCACTGCGGCATAAGTTTTGAAGGATTCGAGATTGATTATGCATATGTGAAATTGATTCCAGTACACAGCCATATAACAGCAGCAAGATCCTTCTCAGTGGGCTCTCCAGCGAGTGAATAATCATCTAAGAAGAAGTATCCAAGATATATAACTTTATTAGTTGGACCATTTATCAAAGATGTAGAATACCTTGCCACCGAGGCACTCCTTATTCGCAAGTCCTTCCATCCCTCTGTGAGATCACAACAATGCTTTTAAGAAGCCTTGAAGAAGCCTTGTTACAATAATCTCCTCGAAGCTCGGGGTGTTTTTTTTCTATATTTCAGTTAACTTCTTTAAGAAACACCAATACAAAGTATTCTATTGTGCCAGTCACTACAGATGCCATTAACTTACCGATGAGTCTGGGTTTTGACTCCGAGCCCGTATATATATTGCTTTTGGCTAAAACATCCATCCTGCCAACTCTATGCAGTTTGTCCTAGAATAATTTTCCAGAGCAAAGACACAACTTGCAAACGAACAGGCGGCTTTCTGGATCTGCTCGTCGTTCAACGCTCTCCTGTTACTCCCAAGAAGCTCAAATGATACTAAGCCGTTATTGTAATCTTAGGTCGCCATATACCACTTCTACTTCTCGGCAACTTTCAACCTTACTTACATCAATACATCAACACCCTCAACACCCAGTTCGATGGCTTGGCTTACCACCGCTCGGAATCTTCTCTGTGATCTATACTACTCGTTATCAGCTACTCCAACCAGAATCGATCTTAGGAATCTTCACATCAACCTACGGCCTTGCGAAAACGGCGAGCTCCCTGGTCTGCACAACATTGGAGTGATAAGAAGATTTCTTTGGGGCCTCGCGCACAATATAGAGCAATATCAGCGTCTGCCGTTCGAGCTCGATGTTTTGCTGATTTAATATTCACTTCACATAAGTAATACATAACAGAACAGAGTGTGCTTAGTTTATTCTTGTCTCATTCTCTAAACAAACATACATGTACATCTCGGGTTTAACTTTTGCTTAAATGTGGTGCTCCATAAAATAAGTGATCTAAATTAGGGAAAAAGCGCACATTTCAACAAAAGATCTGATAGTAATGAACTTTTAGAGCAAAGGCTAGGCCTGTAGAGGGCTGTAAATTCCATATATGAAGCTGTGCTACTTTTATCAATTTAAAGAAAAGAAAAATTCAGAAGGGAGTATAATATTGACAGAATGAATCTTGACGCTACGCCGATCCAAGCAGAAATATAAATCTAAAAATATAGGATAAGAATATTAGAAAAAAGGCGAAAGTTATAATATAACCTTCCAAACTACCCCTTTGCTGGCCCAATCGATCGCCTAATCCACCTCACAAACCCGCACGTCGTTCGTGCGATCCAGAATCTCCTGGGCTTGAATGATATACTCCAAGAGAAGCATATTCCGATGCAAGCGTTACCACTCTAGGACAATTCTTTGCATGGCCAGCTCCATCAAGCACTGTTGATTCGATTGCCTGTGCTGATGGTTCTGGGCTGGGCTACTGCTCCAAGAGGAAGAAGGCTAGGCGTCTACCTTCAGCCTCACACAGGATCCGATGCTGCTCTTGACACCTATCTTGCTCTGTCTGACTATTTCCGGCATCCGGCTCTGCAATGGGATAGTCAACTGCGATGAAGCTCAGAAGCGGTTCAAGCGTTGGAGATGATATGGAGAACTCGAACTTGGCAAACCACGGACTAGTTGGCGGCTGCAAGACTTTCAGCTCATCCAAGCAATCTAATGCGGCCAGCGACCGGATCGCGTCCATGTTAGGCTTCGTGCCAAATGACAAGAGAGCCAGTCGGAATACCAACTTATATAGACCCTCAAGATCAGTATGTCGGCAAAGATCCACGAGACTGCCCCATTGTTCGCCGATGTTGTTCTCCATCAAATCGCTGAGGCGACTCGAAATGCTCTCGGAATCTGCGTTGACATGGTAGAATCCACCGATCGATTCCCAATCTTGAAGAATGGTTGCTAAACTTCTTGTCATATGGGCACGAAATGGTCGTTTGCAGACAAGTCCCACAGTTTGGTAGACAAGCGGTAGCTTGGGGCAAATTGATCTGTCCATCTCTGGGCTTATATAACATGTCATGCCCAGTCAACAATCTGCCAGGATAAGAAGCGCCACCCTCGTACAGATGCCGAATTTTACCGTGCCTTCGGAGGTACGAAAGGTCCTCGATGTCGATATCTGTCGCTTCGTTGTCGTCTACTAGAGAGAATTGGAGCCGATCTGATTCGGCCAGTATCTCTTGAACGAGACCCTCATAACTATCGTTTTGAATGTTGGCGGTTAGACGTTCGCTCCAGGTAACAGTCTGCAGGCGTCTCTCGTCATTCGGATAATACTCTCTACTCGGGCTTAGTTTGCTGATGGCTCTCAGAATAGAGGTAAGATTGCTGGTCATTGGCATTAAGGGCTGGCAATCTTCTGATCTGAGTATGTGCAGAGCTTCCTCTGCGCCTGCTCGCCCGGTGAGAGGATCAGGTAGAACGAATGAGGTGAATGCATGTAACTGAGCTTTGGAGTAAAGTAAGTGCGATTCAGGCGGACAGAACAACCCCCCCCAGAAGATTGTCGATTTCGAATATACCATATCCGGTGGTTTTCCTCACTCGAACCGCAACATGCATACCATAACACATGTGAATCAGTTTTTCCAGGGGAGTAACTATGCGTCGCAGTTCATGACTAGCTATGTTACGAAGCACAATCTTGCTCAGGAATCCGTAAAGCGTCCCTGTGTCTTGATTGGGATCCATCTCTGCAGCCACGCCTGGGCATTCCAAGAGGTTATTTTTATTAACAAAGAAATACAGACCGAGTCTCGGCATGTTGACCGAAAGTGTGCCAATTGCAGGTTGGTAGACGATCAATCGTTCTGGATTCACGAAATAGCAGAAGATATTATTTATGCGCTTGCAGAGATCTGAATGGGGATCAACCAAAACATCCTGACCTCGCTGCGCCCGCCGATTGGAGACATTTACAATCCAGTCACTCTGTCTAGTCTCCCATATGATAGGTTGGTGTCGGATCTCCAGGCGCTTTGCAAGGATATTGAGCCAATGCGCGCAATTTTTAGTCAGAGCTGAGGGCAGATCAAAGTTGTTACCATCGATAAATACACGCCGAGGAATATACCCCAGAAGACAGAATCTGTCAAGCGCTCGAATTACTACCCTTGTTCCACGAAAACCAAAATGGATTTCGTTACCATGTATATTGGTTGCCATGACGTGACTCATGCTGTTCAGTGATGAGGGGAAGGCCAGAGGACGCTGGTTCCCGAACAGCTCCTTGAAGGTCGCTGAGTCTCTGATGCTCCGGGGGAGGCTCCCCAATGGATTTCCGTCCACCAGCAAGTGTCTCTCAATGAAGTTGTAGCGGACTACCTGAGGGACGACGAACTGGTTAGTTGCACTACCCATGACCGAAACGACCCGCGTCTGGTTCGGGCGAGAAAGGAACTACCAAGGAGAGTAAGTTCTTTTAGTGGAGTTGATCGAATCGGACCAAGATTTATTGATTGCAGCCCTAGACATTCAGGACTGGAATCAATAGAACATCGAATGAGTGAGGGTAGGCGATACATTAATTTCAAATCTCTGACCACTATATTTTCTAGTTTTGGGTTGACCTTTGTAATATCGACCGTGAGGTTCTCTTGCAGAGCTATCGAGGCTTGGACAAAAGTACATAGATCCTCTGCATTCATCTTGGAATCCGAGTCAAGAAAAGTGGCAAAGGTCCTTCGGCAAAGCAGAGCTGCCCAGAATCCGTACCCAGCCATGTCCACCTCTGCTTCCATGTTGACTGCATTAGTAACCTTGTCACAGATGTAGGGGATCCATTGTAGAGCTATCTTATGCACGGCCTTGAGCAAACGTTGCGCAGACTGGCGATGTTGGCCCGATGTCAGTTCGAAGAGTCGAAGGCTGAGAGTAATGAGAATCTCCATGCAACGCATGTCTCGCCAGCTGGTAGTTATATGCTGGAGCCAACTATCGATCCGCTCTATCAAGTGCTAGCAGAACATCGAATTCCGGAAGACAACATGGTTGTCTCGTAAAATTTCGGCATTATAGGAGGTTGCCGGCCCTGCTTGCACGGCAATGTGATTAAAGATATGCATGGTATCTTCGCCATTGAAGTTTAGGTCTGAATCACTCAACTCCATCAACATGGCCGGCCATCGACAAAAGTACAACCTCTAATAGATCGTGAACTCATCATGGTCAACGCTTGGCGGATACCTGTGTAGACTAGCGAAAACCTCGTCCAGTGATGGCCTATCGGTATCGACCAAGGCTTGTAGACTGCACGGAACATGGGTTCCACAAAGGTGTTGAAATGTCAAATTTTTGTGGATATCTCTCAACCATACTCCAGACTTAGTATCGTAGTATGCAAATTCTAGCCCCAGCGGGAAGAGGACATCAGAGATATCAACCTTTATTGTCGAAATCTGCTCGTGGATCTGGGCAAATGATTCCTTAGGCGGTGCAAGGGAAACACCATCCATGGTTGATCTCATATAGCACTGAAGCTGGGAGTAGTTCTTCAGCAGCATGACTGGTGGCGAGGAGGTCCTGGCATTGCTTGGGCGCCCAAGCTTCCTGAGTATCCTGAATGTAGCATTTCGATACGCCGCTAAGAAGGGTGGGATTCCGGGCTGCAGTATGATTGCCGCTTGGTGAGCACCATCTTCGGGAAGGAAATCTTCGTGGATAGCAATTGTCACTCGATTCCAGCGGCGCCGCTGCCGGCAATCTTGGCATTTGCTGATGCTACGAGGTCTATCACCTTTGATGTTGCAAACACAGGTATTGTCCAGGCCGCAATCGCGGTTCCATTCGAACGTCTTCTTTCTGCACGATGTGCGAAAGGCTCTCTCGATTTGTTGCCGCAGTTTGCGCAGCGGCTTATCCTGTTCTACATACCGTGTCGCAAAACAGTTCCTACCAGGGCCGCTGAAGATCGTTTTTAGAGCAAACCGACAAGTGCTGTTTCTTGTCTGCAGATGGTGCTGGACATTTTGTAAGCGTTCCATGCCGAGTAATGTAGGAACCTGTAAAACATCCAGCAACTCAGGCTTGAATAGTAGAGCGTAATCACAGAGAAGAGGGCAGATATTTATGGCACAATTGTCCATTTGGACCCAGAGGTCAAACAAATTTAAGATCAAGAGGCTCATTTGCTCGGGATTAGAGTCATAAGCATCTCCAACCGTGGCGAACACATGGACAATCAGGTCTGCTAACTGTATACAACAATCTTCGGGGGCAACCATGAGCTTATCCAATGATGCTAGTTTCTTCTCGATGCTCTTCTCTGATCTGGCCAAGGAGAAGTGGCAGTCGGTGAACTCCCTAAATTTTTCCATGGTGCGATCGATCGCAGGGGGGGGGGGGGGGGGGGGGAAATCTAGTAATGCAGGATCAGTCTTCTGTGAGGAGGGTAAGGCAAAAAGATCATAGAGGTATGTCTCACTGATTGGAAGGGTAAGATGGAGAGCCTGCTCATAGGCACGCTGGGGTGCGCCGGGATGCGTCGTGTGATGGATGTCTTGAAGTTTGCCCAGGCGGATGTAACTTGGTCTGTCGTCCTCTCGATGATTTCCGTCAACATCAGATGGACCGAGCCGAAGAGCTGGTTGCGAAGGACAGAAGCAGAGGAGGAGGAACCAGGAGTGTTGACTTTGTCTCTTTCTAACTTCGCAAGGCGATGGCACAACTTTGCTCTGAGCATTATTGTTAACTCTGGGGCAAGCTCATTAGCACTATCCTCGAGAAGATGGGCAAGGACAGTGCAAATGCGGAATCTGTAATAGGCCTATCCAGGCTCGTCTCCCTGGATAAGACCGAGCTGACGGTGAAGGACGACGCGGAGAACAAGCCAGAACAGCAGTCTCCCCCATGGAAATTCTGCGCTGTGTGTGTTGATATCGTCCCGCACGCGCTTTCGGAACCTGGGTACTTTAACAGCGGATCCGACTGCTTCAAGCAAGGGCATCAGTATCTGCGTGAGCAGAGCTGGGTTTGTGGTATCCTGTGCCTCGATGACAGAGTCTTCCTCGGTGGCCGAACATGCCTCGAAACGCTTCAGAGACTCGACGCTCGCCTGCTCAAGAAAGGCCGCAAAACTCTCCTGGAAATCCTTCTTGGCAAATTCCCGGAAAGGGATCCCGACTGTGTGGCCGGGGAAGTCCCACTGAAGTGCATTCTCAGCGGCGAGAACGTCTTCAGAAGGTGGTGATGCTTCGAAAACTTCGAAAATAACAATATCTTCATTGTTACTTGGTGATATGAATTAGCTGGAATTCAATTAACTCTTGCTCGAGTTGTGATAATACTTACAGCATACGACGTCGAACAAGGAGTCCTGCATTCAACTACACCACATATAAAGCAAGTAGACCATTTCGTTGGAGATTGTCGAATTCATGGAGCACTGATGCCTTCTCAAGACGACTTGGATTGTTGAGGCATATGCGAAGGGAATAATGAACAGAAGCCCATGTTTCCCTCAATCTTCGGCCGGTGTGCTGGCCCACGGTATCGCAGGCACATATAAGGCGAGTTAGGATGCTCTGTCTAATGCCCTCGACGTTTTTGTCCCGATGTCCGGGCAGCTTTGGCGGTAGGACCAAGTGGTTGAAGACCGACTCGAGCAAGGCCATAGTTGCCAGTAAAGTTCAAGAAAAGTCCAAGATAAAGAAGCAGAAGCAGGACGAGAAGCAAAGAGGAATGGATTGGAAGAGCAGCAGGACAAGAAGGGAAAAAGAATGGATTAAAAGAGCTCCTCCCACGGGCAATCGGTTTCCCCATGTATTGATCAGAATGGACGGGAGAGAAGCCGGCACACTCTCAGGTCGCACAATAGTGGTGGTGCGACAACTCATGGCGAGGCGTTTCTGATCACAGCAGCTCATTGGCAACTCCTACGCCAACAACTTTCACCGACTCTCTTTTCTTGCACTGATCCCAGCCCCCATGGTGAGACATGGCGTTGGTGGCGACCAGCAATCAACCCCCCTTCTTCCACAATACTCGTGGTGTTGGCGGGACATCCGAGTGGGCTACAGGGAAGCAAGAGAAAACTTTTCAACCAGCTTACAGAGCTTTACGCCACCCGGATCTCTCCTTATATGATATATGATAACTCCCTGGCCGGAGGAGAGGAGCGGCAGGAACGAACCTTACCACAAAACACATCTTACTCTGAATAGCAAAGCATTACACCAAATGGTGAACGACCGATCAAAGACAACCTTTGACACCTGCTCTCGTTGCCAGAGCCCTGCCACGCACAGGTGCGTTGGATGTGAGGAAGCCCCTATTTACGACAAAGGCATCTCAGAGCCCATGTACTACTGCAGTCCCGAGTGCCAGGAAGCGGATTGGGGCCAACATAAGTTACATTGTAAAAAGCTTCAACTTCGAAAGATTCTTGGGAGAGCCGCGGTGCTTCTCCCAGCTACCATTGGTCGAATTCGACTCCATGCCTGGCCCGAAAAGTACAGATCGGTGCGCATCGAAGATTTGATGATAGTTCTCGATAGTTTTCAGAGGGCTGGATTGGACGTTGAACAAGCGTTGGAGGCCTCTACAATTGATAATCCAGGCCTCCTCGAGCCGGTTTTGGTGTATCTCGGATGTTCGGAGGCTATGATATATCTTTGTGGCTTTGCGAAGGCGTTTTTCACGGGTAAGTATGCCCTATCGTCCATATACTTCCCCTCTTCAACGAGATACAGACTTCTAAATCTCCTAGACTGTGTTCCATGGTCGACGAAGTTGATATTAGCATGAGTGAGCAGCAGCTCCGAATCCCGATTCGCATCCCCAACAAAGCCTCTTTTACTCCACCAGCCTCCTCCTCCCACAACGTCTACAAGGCCACACTCAAGAACAGAGAGGTATGGGCAGTGGACCCGAGAGGAGCACAACTCGGATTTGCAGATCTGCTATGTTCCTGGCACCACTTGGAGCAAAGCCTGTCATGCACCGTCTACAGAGTGCAGGAGTTCGGATCCCTCCGTCACCAGAGCTAATTCCTGTACAGGTTGGTGTCCGGGAGATATGTTGTGCCCCAGGTGATTGAGAGAGAGAAGCTCACCCAAGCACTTACAGAGAAGATCCTTGTGTTAGCGCAGTAGCATGGAGGCCTAGAATGCTGTCGTCTCAGTGGTGCCACGATAGCTGGTGGAGCTCATAGTGTTCAGGCAAAAGTAGCCAGGATAGCGTCCAAGTCACGTGGTAAAGGTTTCAAGCTCACGCTTTCCCAATGCTGCACGTGCATGTGCATTGATTGGTCCACCCCATATTTGAGTCACGGTAGTTTTACTTAGACGCTTGGCTAACTGCCTGATCTCTTCAGTGTTCCTCTTTACAGGGAGGTAATTGTATCTTGTAAAAGTTTTGATTATTATAAAATTAATGTTACGGTTTTTCCTCCTTATATTTCCTGCAATAATTGCTTTGTTAAAAGTAATTATAATGGCCACCCTGGCAGTTATCCCACCACTTAATCCTTGATATTGCATGTAACAGATGCTCATTAGTTACAATGCCATAACAAACTTGCAAAGCTTATGCAGCCGACACATACATACCCTGCTTACGCTGAGCGAGGCCTGAGTCTAGTCATGTGTTTGGCAGCACGTGGGCACTATACCACGTGCCTCTGCTATAAAAGTTCACCTGGAAGATAGTGAGCCAAGCAATTAATTGCGTCAGCTCGATAATAGCATAAATAACTCAGATTGAGCTATATCACAATTTTCTCTCTTCTAAAAAGTTAGGAAACAACATTGCGCTAATAATAAATAATATTAACTTAAGAACGCTTTTTCGCTATCACAAATGTAGGCAGTGCACCAGGGATCTCCATACGCCAAATGACGCTCCTCGGATGTAAAAACCAATCGTTCTTCTTTGGCAGAACTGCATATTTTGTTGCGCATCGTAAAAATACAGGGTGCCAATACACATCTATTTTAAAAACTGCGCATATATATATATATATATATAAAACTTAATACATTTGTTGCATATCTGTGAAATGCAGGGTCCTTATACATATTTGCGTGTCGCAAACTTCCGTATGTTTGATGCAGGGTTTAATAAACACGCATTGTTGTTATCAAATCTTCTGCATATCAGATTCTTTGCATATTAGGCTATTGATATGCATGTCAGCATCACCCACATGTTTTGTTAAGCACTAATAATTATGCTTTTTTGGGAACTTTAAATATTTTGTTGCATATCTTAGAGAAAGTTTTTATTTTTTATATTGTTATATATTGTTGCATGCTGTATAAATGCAGGGTTTCCAACAAATATATATATATATATTGTTGCATATCCCAATGTTGGTATCAAAGGGTTTGGGGTGTCGATCGACAAGATCTCCGGTGAGAATTAATGTGCCATAAAAAGGTGTATTTTATTAAGCCTAAAGCTGGAAGAGATTGGGAGGGGAGGACCCCTTATATACCCAAAGAGGTGCCTCCTGGTGAATCCTATTGATTCACCAGCTATCCCTTGTCAATCTCTCATATTCACCCATAGAGCCCAAAGAGGCAATATGTGAGGTTATTCCCACATATGCCCCGACGTTGACTCATTGTACTCCCATGGGTGGAGTTGCCCTTTATTACCCGAGATATATTCCCACACCCAAAAAAAAAAATTTAAATTATTAAAAAGCAGAGGCTTTATAGGACTGTCACAGGACCCGCACAAATATATTTTGCTTAAGAACTAATATAATTATGTATAAATCCAAAAAAAAAAGTAATATAAAAGCTGCAAAATTTTCGAAAAAGCTTTTTAACTTTTAGTTTTGTTTTAAATATATATATATATTGGAAATAGGAGGCTCAATGGGGTTGAATATCATAGATTGAATTATGAAAATTTTAACTAAACTTCGATCTCAGGATCTTCGTTCGTAGGAAGTGGGATCCTTAAATATTCTTCTTAAGTAAATCCAAGCTCTTAGTATGCAATAAATAAATCCTTAATTTGCGTATTACTTAATTTGCCCTAACTTCTCAACATTTTCCCATAGGGCAGATTCCAATCTTTTAACTTGGGAGCTCGGGTCTCAAATTACGTAAGCTTAAAAATTTTTAAGCTTACGTAATTTTTTTTTTTTAACGAATCTAAGAACTAAAAATTTTTTTTGCTTTTTTTCCTTTGGATTTTAAGATTTATTTTTTAATTTTTCGATTAAATCCATTTAATTTTTAAATTTTTTAAACGCTATTTATTCGAGCGGCTTAATTAAATTATTTATAATTATTTTTATTATTGAAATATAATTAATTTTTAAAAAACCTTATTTTATTAGATTACAAATAAAATAATATGCAATATTTATATACTTGGATTGCTTATTAAAATATGCATTTTTAATTAAAATAATTGCTTTTTAATTATTTTTTAATATTTAAATTAATTCGATATTTTTGCCAATATATTTAGCAAAATTTAAATTTTTAAATATTTAAACAAATTATTAATTTAATTTTATATAATTTGCAAAAGCTATATATTTTGATTTATAGCTTAATATAGCTACTAAGCGTTATTTCTTACTTAATTATAATATTAATTTATTAAAAAATATAATTACATTTCCTAATATATTTTTTTTTATTAATTTTGTTATTTGCCTAATTAGCATTTAAATAAAATATAGCTTTTTTATATTTTTTTTTTTGAAACAAAACAAAATTTTATTATAATTATTAATTTTAAATATCGAAATAATAATTTAAGAACGTGATCATAATGCCTTACTAGATCGCTTATAAATTAGTTTAATTTCCCAAAAATAAATGCAATATTAAATTTTATAAAAATTATTGCATATATTAAATTTTCAATTGCTTGCTAATATTTAAAAATGTTAATTCGTTTATTTTTATCGTTTGCAAATTATAAATTTTCGTATTTTTTAATTAAAATTTTTTTTTAATTTAAAAAAATTTTTTAATAATTTTAAATTTATTAAATACGTTAATAAAATATTATTTTTAATTAATTTTAAAAGTTTGGTTTTGCCTATTATAAATAATTTAATATTAACGTTATACGATATATACTTTTTTTTTTATTAATGCTTTTAAATTTTAAATTTTGCAATTATGTTTTTTTTTTTTTAAAAAATTTTAATTTTTTTTTTTAACTAATAATAATTATTAAATAAGAAATTTATTAATTATAGCAATATAACGTTTTTATTTTTAAAGTAAAAAGGTTAATATTAATAGCAATGCTTTATTTAGATAGGCGTTCTTTATTATGCTATTGGCTATAATTAATTTTTGTTAATATTTCTTAAGCTTGCTTTATAATTTATTAATTTTTACGTTTTTGTCAAATATAAAATTTTAAATATTAATTATATATTAATTGGCGATAGCTAAGCTTATTGCTTTATATTTTAATTTAAATTAAATTTAAATAGCAAAAGCAATCTTATATTCGTTAATTAAAATTGCGTTATTTTTTTTTAATTTTTTAATAATAATTTTAATTGCCTTGGCGTTGTTTTAATTTTATATTTTTGTTTTTTTCAAATTTTATAATTTGTTAAATTATTTAAATTAATTAATAATATTGGCAATTTTATTAATATTATTTATAAATAGTATATTTGCTAATAATTTAATATTTTTTTTTCGTTAAATTTATGCAAACTTAATTTTAATTATTTTAATAATATAAAATATTTTTTTGTTTTTAATTTTTATTTTTGCTTAGCGAAACTAATTTTTGTAATTATTTTTTATAAGCGTAAATAAATATTTGCTATTTTTTTTTATTTTATATTTTATATAAATCGATGCGTAATATTTTGGTTTATTAATAATTTAATATATATAAAAATTATATTTATTTTATTATTTTACAAATAGCTTTTTTTTAAATTTTATTTAATTTTAATATATATAAAATTTTTTTTAAAAATTTTTAATTTCGTTCGACTTATTCGTTCGATTTATTTGTTTGATTTATGCAAAGCTTTTTTTGGAAATTTTTGGATTCGTACGGTTGCTTGTTCGATTTATTTGTTCGGTTTTGCTTTAGTAAAAAAAGTTATGTTTAGTACGCACCGGATTTTATAATTTATTGGAAATATAAAGGATTTAGCAAAGGTTGAACTTTATATATTACTATATAAGCTAGATTTTTATTATAAATTATTATTTTAAAATTTTTGTTTGTAGAAAATAAAAATTTTAAATATTTTTTTTAAGTAAATTTAAGCTTTTAGCATATAATGGGTAAATTCTTAATTTGTTTATTACCTAATCTGCTCTAACTTCTTAATAATATTAATATAATTATTATCACAAAATATATTTTTATTAATTATTTAATATATTTTGTAATATAATTATATAATTATTTATAATTTTAAATATTATTTATTTAATTTAATTTTAATAAATTATAAATTTATATTAAATATTTTATAAATATATAATAATTTTATAATTTTTATATTATTTTTATTTTATTAATTTTTTGCAACAAATGATTGCATAATGTCACGTGATAGGTCAGGTGATCTCGCTTAGTCTCGCTTAGCAGGGTCAGGTAATCCACAAAAAATATATATATATATAATATTATAATTTATCTTAAATTAAAATTAATTATGTTTATCCCAAAAGTTTAATAGCAAATAGGATCGCCGTGCCGATCATTACTTTAGAAAGTGCTACCAACGACCTTTGGTTAGTGCGAAATAACCCTACTATTTACTTATATAATCATTTGCCAAGCCTACTTAATCCCAACCTCATATATGTGCGCGTTCTTCCCACAACAACGAAGCTTATCACCGCCGAGTATTGAATGATGGGAAAAAAACTCTCAGCTTCGACGCCTAATGTATCTGAATCTGCTGATAGTACGCCGTCAGAAAGGCAGATCCTATTACCTTTGACACCTCCAGCAACCGATGAATGCGCGTCAATATCCGATCCTCAGTCTCCGGTCTCTGCGGTGCTAGACTTCTTAAAACAACGACATCGCTGTATATCATCGGATCAGTCGCTAAAATTGACGGTGAAACCGTTGGAGTATAAGAATATTTTGGCGAGGCTAGAAGAGCTTCCCAAACTGAAAGGTTTCGCGGGCTTCAAGCTTAGGAGGTATGTCACTATAAAGACTACTTCCTAGTAACTCAATCTCACTAAAGTAGATTACATTACGATCCTCTGAATAAGATTTTACATATACCACCTTTGTTGACAGCAAAGCACGAATTCTTTTCAGAATTTTTATCAATTGAAACAACAGTTCAACTGCGCCATATCGCAAGCGGCAATGACGAAGCTGCCAGATTTGCAGCACAAATAAGCAGCGGAGGGTCCACAACCATGTATCTAACCGAATTCGACTCGGACAATATCGATACAGATGTACCCTATATTCGACGAGATCCGGACATCCAGTTTCAGCATGAGGAAGCCGAGTATCCCGGGGTGGTATATGAGATAGCAGTCTCACAAGATAGCAAAGACTTAGACAAGGCGGCATGGAATTATATCACACATTCAAATGGGAATATTAAGGCAGTTGTAGGGATCGAGTTGGGGTACGGCAAGAACAAGGAATCCCGAATATCGATGTGGCAGCCGCGCTATTTGGAAGGCGAGGAAAACATCCCAATTTTGGATGTTGAAGCAGTAATTGACCGTGATGTACGTATTGAATTTGTGTATTGAAATCAGACTAATCTTTGTAGCTTTTCCGCTTATCAGATGGATCGGCCACCAATACTACCAAGGCATTGCATCTTCCCCTCGACTACTTCGCTGCTTCTGATGTACCAATTTTGAAATCTGAAGGCGTACCAGGCATTACAATCACATATCCAAAGCTGGCAGAGTTTTTAGGTAAAGCAGAGAGATACGAACTAATAAGACCAGCATTGGGGGAGAAAAGAATTGGAATGAAATTACATCAGCGAACCCAAAAAAGGGAGCGTAGATCTACTTCACCAGAAGAACTCTCCTCTGATAAAGAGAGGGAATTTAGCGCCGCAGAAAAAAAGGTGGATAAGGCCACAGAGGCCGAGGACAGTGATTTCGAAGGTCAAATTAGCAGTGGTATAGACATACCGGAAAGGAGACGAAGCCGCAGGATGAGGTAGATATTAAATGATTCGAGACCTAATGCATTAAATTATCTGCTATGCAACAGAGAAGTCGTGTGGGATATTGTGGGTGCTTGCTGTCAATTCTTGAGTTGTAAGGCTAAGAAGGTCACAGCAGAAATAAGAGCAGGCATAGTTATAGCAACATTGGAAAAAAGAGGTTTTTCGAAAATAGCGTATTTGTTAACAATGAATTATCATAAACAATAAACTTGTTTAATAAAAGCTATAGAAATATTATGGCCCCTTGTTGAACGTATGTTCCCGTGATCGTAATTATAGCCGAAGCTGAGCGTCTTACGGACGGTACAAGGATCCATTCGACTACAGACAGACGTCACATCTCATCTCAATATCTCCTGCCCCAACCAACCTGTTCGTCCGCACTCTTACTCTTTTGCGAACCTCATCAATAATAATAATAATAATAATACTCTCGCTACGCCAGCTCTCATTCTTTAGCAGAAGCTGTCTTGAACTTCATACTCTCTTACCCTCTCGAAAGCCATCCCTCGTCCCCACTCCCCACCAAGCAAGCGTCGCCCCAACATCTAAGCTTCCAGGGTCTCACGATTATCCAGGTATATCATATAATTTCGTTCCATTTGTAGCAATCCATCGCACGGCCCTGTCGTCCTCTCAGTCTTCGAATCATTGGAAGGACATCGAGCTCCGGACGCCACGAGCCACGCGAGTGCTATGCAGTACGTGAGGAGCATCAGTGGATCAGTCTCCAAAACATGGAATTCGATCAATCCAGCCACCCTGAGTGGTGCTATTGATGTTATAGTTGTCGAGCAAGAAGATGGATCTCTCGCCTGCTCCCCCTTCCACGTCCGCTTCGGAAAATTCTCTCTCCTTCGACCATTTGAGAAGAAGGTAGAATTCCGGGTCAACAATGCCAAGCAGGACTATGCTATGAAGCTTGGTGAGGGGGGCGAAGCATTCTTTGTATTTGAGACCAGCGATAATATCCCCGAGGCTATGCAGACATCGCCGTTAATTTCACCGGCGTCAAGCCCACCTCTAGCGGCCGAGGGCTCCAATGTATCCACCCTGTCAGAACCCGACTATTTGGACCTAGAAACTGGGACAGGAAAGTCCAGATCTGGGAGTGTATCACGATCTGGTCCTAGTGTTCTTACATCCACTTCAATCTCACGGAGACAAAGTACCCTCAATCTTTCCATATTTCGTGTCGATTGAAGTTAACGGTCATTAGGTACTTTCACCCCACTTTCTGCATCTCCAGAATATCCAGGTGGTCGACCGTTATCAGGAGACTGGGCTGGGATTGCATCTGATCGCAATCACCGAGACGAACTTCTACCCTCTTCGGCGAGAACAAATCACAGCGACGGGACGGAGAGAGATCGGCAGACTCGATCATTGACTCCAACTTTGCCATCTCACGACATACCCTCGGATTCCTTCACCGATCGATCGCATAGCCCGCCTCCTTTACCAACTAGAGAAGCATTAGAACGTGCCTTAGCGTTGTCAAACCGACTTTCTGCCTCGAACATACCTAGTCAGGTAACAGATACCGGGGATTTGATGCTAGACATGACGGGCTATAAGAGTAGCGATGATGATGCCCTTAGGGCGGAGGTTATTGCACGGAAGATCTTGTCTGAGGAACTTGAAGGAAACTATGACATCGGAGCTCTTATCGGAGCTGATGAACATGGAAATCTTTGGATTTATAGCAGTGAAGAAGCAAAAGAGGCGGCGAGTCAAAGGGCCGCCCTAGCTGGTATCTCTACATCAGCAGTCCTGACCAGCGATGCCGCGTCCGACCCAGGATACCATAGTGACGCAGACAGCGACACCCTCAACGCTCCACTCGCACCTACTCATCGCCGAGCAGATTCTGATAGCGGGACTTTTGGATTAGAAACGCCTCCGAAGACACCCCCTGAAAGTACAGGTGATCCCAATCGTAATTATGCGAAGACACTGCGTCTGACCAGTGATCAGCTCAAATCACTTTGTCTCAAGCCTGGCCCAAATTTAATGAGCTTCACTGTCAATCGTGCGACCTGTCAAGCATACATGTATCTATGGCGCTATGATGTGCCAATCGTGATATCTGATATAGATGGAACAATTACGAAGTCAGACGCGCTTGGCCATGTACTCAATATGATTGGGCGCGACTGGACGCATATTGGCGTTGCAAAGCTCTATACTGAAATTGTCAATAATGGTTACAATATTATGTATCTGACCTCTCGCTCTGTGGGACAAGCAGACAACACTCGTGCGTACCTCAGCGGTGTGGTACAAGAAAGCTACAGGCTACCAAAAGGCCCAACTATTATGAGTCCTGATCGAACTATTGCCGCTCTAAGAAGGGAATTATACATTCGAAAACCCGAAGTCTTCAAAATGGCTTGTCTTCGCGACATCAAGAACCTTTTTGGTCCTAATAGGGATCCTTTCTATGCTGGGTTCGGCAATAAGCTCACAGATGCATTGTCTTATCGCTCTGTCAGCATACCCAGCAATCGTATTTTCACGATCAACAGCTATGCGGAGGTTTCCTTAGATTTGCTCAGTCTCAATAAGTTGAGGTACAGTTATGTCAATATGCGTGAAGTCGTTGATCACTATTTTCCACCCGTCAGTACACTCGTTAAGGGTGGTGGCGAGGAATACACTGATTTTACCTATTGGCGTGACCCGGTCCTTGACATTGATGACTTCAGCGGTTCTGATAGTGATGATGGGGATGTGGCTGAAGAAGACAATAATGCAAGCGAAGAGGAAGAAGATGGCATAAATGAAGCACTGGGCGATAGTTTCATCTCCCGTGATTCAATTGACGATAATGACGAAGAGAATGACGAGAATGAAGAGAATGAATTAAATGAGAGTATTTTGTCCGGGTCAGTAGATGAGGAAGACCAAGTGGCCGGCAGCATCCTCGAGGGTGAGAGGGTTGGTTTAGAAGAGGAGGGTCCAAATGAGGATACGCAGGTCATCGATGTTGCAGATGCTAATAGAAGTGATTCTGTGCAGAGAGATTTAGATGCTGAGGCCATCACGGGTTTAAAAGGGCTGAGTCTCGAGCGGGAGGATTCTGACGATAAACAAGTTTAAAATCAGCATACAATACAGATTAACTTGAAGTTGGGATGGAAATGGGGCTGGCTTGGTCGTTCGTGGAGTTTTTGGGAAGCACAGCGGCCGCTGATCAGCATATACCAAGAGGCGTTTGGGATTTGTATATTATTGGATTTGTTCAGCATAGGTGGCAAGCAATCGGCATAGCGATGGCGTAAAAATCAAGGCCATTTTTCCTTCCACTGTTTTAGTGTTTTAAGGTGCGCTAGAATAATGAAACGTGAGCGGCCGGTGAGCCGGATAATGGCTAATATCTAGTTAAAATCATAAGTGAATTTTCTGCGTGCAGGTAAGGGAAACCGTTTCACCAATAGCTAAAAAAACAAGGTCCCCTTTTACTAAAGAAGATCAAGTTTTTGATGGAGAACATTTCCCTCTGCATTTTTCTTGAGATATCTTAAAATCAGATCGGTGGCATATTGATACTAGGAAGTAGTTTTACATACGCCCACCACCCTTCAACCTCCCCGCTTCGAAGGGATCTAGCGAGCTTTCCTTGCATTGTCTATGTTGATACCAAAGTAACTATCTTAGATAGCGAAGATAGGTGGTAGGTAAAATAGGATACCTTATTGCATAAGGTGCTTGCTCAACCCCTTAGCAAGCTTGGTACGACGGACAAAAAGGGGCTCTCCAGTGTCACCAAGAAGAAACTGCGTAACTACCATGAGAATCAAAAAGCATTATTCAGAGGACGCTCACGCATAATTAGAGAGGGGCTTTAAAGTCTCAGACATATGGAAATGAACAAATCCTCTAGAATCTATGTTTACAAATAAGCGGATTTCAATACACTCTATGCTATAGAGCTCCCCATCCCGTCTACCATTTACGCATTCCTGCTCATATCGTTTCTTATACGTTGGTAGTCAAGGAGACCTAGGTAATGTACTTAGCAAAACTTGACATTCAGGTGAACAAGGAGATATCTCACCTTCAATAGATCCCACCGCACTCACAGCTACGTCCTGATCCCACAGTTTCTTTTGAGCGAAGCTCATGACGTCTTTTTCGGTGATGGCCCCGACAACACGTTCAATCTCTTCTGGAGCCATACGGCGACCAGTGGTGATAATTTGTCGTCCAATATCTTCTGCAACAGCAGTTGTTCCATCAAGAGAAAGAAGAATCGATGCCTTAAGTTGCGCTTTGGCACGTTCAACTTCGGCCTCGGTCACGTTATATGACAAGCGAGACCATTCGCGGAGTGTGAAGTGGACAAGATCATCGATTCGGGTGAGCTTATCGGTGACGAGATAGATGCCCCAGAGTCTGGGATAGTTAGCCGTGTCTTCAAAGTCAAGGTGTGAGGCTTACCCAGTATCACTATAACTTGTTGAAAAGCTCATGAAACTATTAGCAAGATCATTCTTGTGGATGAATCCACTAAGCTTGCTGCCCATGTGAGGAGCATTGCCCATTGCCTTGTCCCAGTTACCTACGATTGCTTGTGTTACAAGAGCGGTAAAATAATCATCATCTTTCCAGCTAACACCTTCCACAGCTATGGCAATATTTGCAGTTGGAATTGTGTCATCTCGGATACGAACTTCAGAGCCGATGAATTCTGGTTTAGACTTTTGAGCAGCAGAAATGGCAGAGGCAGCCCCGGAATAGGGCTTAGTGGGAAGACCTGAGAAGTGTTTTTCGGCAAGCTCAACTAGTTGTTGATGAGGAACACCCCCTGCACCAACAAGTACCATACGATCGGCAGTGTAGTTAGTCTTGATGTAGTCGACCAAATCATTTCTTTGAATGCTTTCGATGTTTTCAGTTGGCCCCAGAATTGTGCGTCCCAGCGGTTGTCCTTGAAAAGCAGTTGCATGAAGATGGTCGAAAACTACTTCCTCGAGTTGTTTATCAACCTCTTCTGATTCTCTCAAGATAACATCACGTTCACGCTCAATGGCTTGTGGTTCAAGCTTTGAATTTTGAAGAATATCGGACAAGATGTCAACAGTGGCGGGTACATCTGCGTTGAAAGCTTTGGCATAGTAAACAGTATTTTCACGCTAGGTATCATGTAAGCAAGTTTTTGCCAGTTCAATTCTTCCCACTTACAGATGTGTATGCGTTTAAGTGGCCACCCATGTTCTCGATTTCCAGCTCCAATTGATGCTGCGTCCGATTGCTAGTACCCTAGCCCATCAGTCAGAAACGAAGGTCTAACGCTTCATTAGATTTGACAGTACCTTAAAGGCAAGATGCTCTAGGAAGTGAGCTGTGCCATTAGTTTTATCTGTTTCTGCTCGAGATCCAGCGTCAATCCATACACCAACGGTCGAGGTCTGCGCCCAGGGAGAATGCTCGGTTGAGATCTGTCCAAAATGAGTATATGCCATTGCTTATAGGGGTCGCGGCCTACCGTCAGTCCGTTCGAGAGGGTGGTGGATTCTGTCTTGACGCCATTATTTACCACCGGGGTTGCGAAGCCTCTCTTCAACGGCGACACGGGTTTGAGAGCAGCTCGACTGCGTAGTCCCTGAGCGAGATTTAAAGCTAACCGTCGAGACGCCATCAGGGTAGTGACTGAGGAAGGGAGGAGGGCGTGACAAATGAATTGAGGTTGAGGTCCAGTGCAGTTCAATGGTAGATGTACCTAGTGTTCCGTCGTCGTGAAAGAGCTTCTTTTTTACTTCAACCAATCAGCACATTTCAATAGACTTGGGTAAGCTGTAGCACGTGACACAAATACCCCAAGCCTACCGAGGATCTCACGGCGACAACGTCCAACTATAACTATACAACTCCTTATTGAAGATCAGTCTCAGCATCGGAGCACAGCAATCATGGCCTCACTTGTTCGACCCGCCATATTGCGACAGGCATGTATCACTAGTCCATCAAAGCGCTCTCTCTCAAGCAAGGTCTCAAGCTTCCCCGCCATCACGAAATCTGCATCGTCCATTATCTCGAGACAGAGCATACGCAGTGCGTTTGCAAATGATATTAGGACACCCCCAGCTCAAGTAGCGGCTTTTCATGCCAGTGGCCGACGTGCGATTCTCCCTCCTCTTCCTCGTAAGTCCAGTCCACTCTGACTACAAAGAAGCTACTAATACCAGACTGCAGAGGTTATCGAAGGAACAGGTATAAAAAACCATTCCTTCTCTCGTCCTTGAATTCCGCTAAACATCTATCTAGCAAATGATCCAGCTCCTATTCCCCCTACGAACCCATCCCATGGATCCTACCACTGGACCTTTGAACGCTTGTTATCAGCTTCACTAATCCCTCTTACAATTGCACCCTTTGCTGCGGGATCATTGAATCCTGTAACAGATGCTTTACTTTGTGGCGTCATCATCATTCATTCGCATATCGGGTTCGAGTCTATTATCATTGATTATGTTCCACGGAAGCGGATTCCAAAAACGAGAGCGGCCTTCGACTGGGGATTAAAAGCTGCTACGGTTATGGTGGCAGTTGGGTTATATGAGTTTGAGACGAATGACGTTGGTCTGACAGAGGCGATTAAGAGGGTCTGGACTGCATAGTACCCTGCAGAAAGGTTGTATTTACATATTAACACATTGTTTAAAAATGAGTGACTTCAAAGTGTCTAACTTCCTAGATGATTTGATATGCTTTCTAACGTGGGAGTCTGCTAGTAGATAGAAGTTTGATCACATGTCCCACAGCTATATAGTGTATCTCAAGAGAAAATATTACAGTTCATGGATTTCACTGTAGGTTTAATAATTATTAATTCTACTTCATTAGCAGTTCGAAAACCTTTCTTTTACTGTGTTTGGTGGTGGATTTGTATCTGCAGCTCAATCTTATCTACTTAAACATCTTCGCCAATAATTCTTCAATGTGATATCTTCGGCTGACATTCTTTAGACAACCACAATGACTTATCTCACACAGTACGACCCGCCAGTTACTTGTAATGGCATACCGAGATTTGACAGTTGATAGCCTAGAGACACACCTCAGAGATCGAGGATTGCCGATCTCATGTGTAAAGATAGATCTCGTTACTCGTCTTAAGGCTGATGACAGGACAAAGGCCGATTTGCAGCAGAGTCAACGCGTCTACAATCCTGAAGTCAATCTCAAAGATCTAGATGACTTGAGCGAGGCTCAATTAGTTGATATTTGTAAGGGCTCATTTCTGCACTTAGAAGATGGTCACGGGCACGCCCATACAAACCAGCTGGTTTCCATCCTCGACTCTCTCTCGGACAGCCACTTCCATCTCAACACTTCGGTCAAACTACGGAGCATTCGACTCTTACCTTGAAACGGAAGGCAAGTCCAATTCGCGACCCATCTGCCAACTAACAAAATCGCGACATCGAGCTCTTTCCAAGCATTCATTCCCTTGCGGCCACGCACCGACAGAGCACTCATTGACCAAGAGGAAAATTCGCCCTCAGCTATCCCACAACTCTTACATCTTCATCTCCAACCAGGTTACGCTTAATTGAGATGGATTTTTGTCTGTAGTTTATGTGGAGCACGATTGATGTTCAGCATGCCACCGGTTTTGTAAAAATATGAATGAATGTTTGACAGAACACCTGTGGAATGAGAAGAGAGTATGTGACTTGGATCCGCTAGCTAATTATCTTAGAAACAAAAACGGGTCTTTTATAATTGTTGTCTAGTAGTTCTATTAACAATTTTTTTTCAATTTTAAAATAATTCACATTTATAATGATTAGAAATCTTTGGAAAATATTATCAAAATAATTATATCATTACACATAATTTGCCAGCCTAAATAAGGCGAGCACTCCATCCCCTAGAACGATGATCGTTTAACTATCAACCTTGTACCAAAAGCTACCAACTGGAGGGTATAACCAATCCTTTTCTTTGTGTGTTCTATGTTTTATCTCCAGGGCCCTTACTCCTCATAAACATGATGGTACTGATTCGCTGAAGTGTATTGAGAGTATTGTGTACTTGACTACTTTGCTGTAATCGGAAAGTGTCGAAACCTCCTACATCCACATCAAATGGTTGTTGACTATCTTGCTAGTGATATCCAACATGAAACACTGTTGGTGAATGAAAGTCATGTGGAGTATACCGGGGAGAGCTTAATGAAGCCTTTCTCGGTGTTGTAATATGGCCATATATCCAGCACAGCACGATGTACTCATTCCATGAGCACACCAACAGCATTTCACGGCAGTAGTAATGAGTCCCGAGACTCCCAAGTCCTTATCTGTGACTACGTTATCGGGCCTAGCCATGCATTCATAGATCTTCGAAGGCATGTCGTGATAATATCCGCAACTACAGCAGACAACGAAAAACTTAGCGACATCAGGAAGAGGTGGGTTACCAGGTACCGATGGAATAACATCCGTTAATTGAGGTCTCCTCTGAGTTCGAGGGTCCACAATTGTCTGGGGAGCATGGAGTCGGGCCTCTCGAAGGTACTGAGCCCCACTAACAGGGTTCATAGGCGATAAGGGTCGGCTCTGACTTGACGGTGTCTGGAATTCACTGCGAGACTTCTGGTGCCTATTAGTACCAGGTTTTACCTGCTTCGCTTTTTCGCTCATACCATCTCTACCTGCCCCATCTCCCTTTGGCGAAGCAGGTAAAGAAGTATTCTTGAATGTTGGTACAAATCCCAGTGGCTTTATATTCAACGGGCCCGGGCGATTATCCAGACCAGGAGTTGAGGATCGACCTTCCGAAGAGACAATACCGGGGCCCGGTGAGAGTCCGCGCCTTCGAGGAATCGAGTAGTTTGGTACAGGGTGGTTTTCGGTGATGAGAGTTTTCGATTGAGTTTCTTCACGATCGCGTTCCAATGCTGTGAAAATATTGCTAGAATTTTGAGGTGTCGTATCGCCGTACGTTACAGCACCACTCCTCACGAGAGCAGCGATCTCGGCCTGCAAGGAGCTAGCACTAGACTCGTAGTCATCTAGAAGTGCGGTTGAAAGTGGATTTGTTATAGCATCTTTCGAAATGGCTGTGTGGTCCATCTGCGAGCCAGGTCTGGAGCCCATAGGCGTTGTAAAATTTGTGATTTCGTCAAGAGTGGAATATCCGCTTGAGTCCGTTATAGAACTAGAACTGGGAACTTGAGGATTTATGTCTTGCTTGGGGCGAGATAGGACCATAGTATCTGGTTCATGTGAATTGCTCTTCCTGATAGAAAAAAGCTGGCTATCAGCGATACTATTGGAAGAGGAAGTTGGCCCTAATGAGTACTTCCCTGCTATCGTAGCGTCAGAGAGAAAAGACGAAGATGGGTCTGACAAGTGGCCAAGTGTTGGTTCCTGTAGAAAGACGCCTGAGTTGGTCGAAGGATTCCGTTCCTGGTGTTCATCGTAACGACTGCTCCTGTGGGAACGTGATTGGGGACTAGTTCGTAGCTCCGATTTTGGGCTACGTTCGGCTTGGCGTCCTGTTACTTGTCGAATTGTACTCGTACGTTTCGCTTTCCTTGTCATACCCGTTGACTCGAATCTCCCATCATCAACCTTTATAGTCGACTGGCTAGTGATCAAAGTGTCGGTCAATGGCTCGATATTACTTGGATGCCCCTCCCTCCCCTCATCTTGGACCTCTGCAAGCTTGAGTTTCAGTCCTCCAATGAATCCACTTGAAGCGGAGGACGGACTATCTTGGGCAGGTGTTTTCTGTGAAGATCTCCATGGCATCGATAGAGATTGGGTAACGTTAATCAAACTTTTCAACCCCATATCCAAACTTCCCCTCCTTGAACGGGTTGGGGTTGCCCGATCACTAACTCTTACTTCTGAGACCTCAGATGGTGTACGGGTTCTGAGAGAAGTCATTTTATCAAAGATTTTGTTGGTTGGCGGGGCTTTACTTAATCGATTCCTGGACCTCTGATCACTTCTCTGATTGCCTTCGGTGGTGGTAGTACCCTGTTCTGCTCCTTGACGCTCCTTGCCGCCTCTGCCCTTATTCTTTTTCCCCCGGTATTCATCCCAACTAGGAGATTGACAAATTGACGACGCATCTGAGTTATCTTCGCTTTTCTCCGCCGAGTGTTTATTGTGGCCCCTCGGCGTGCTCGTAGGTTTGGTTAAGATCTCATTTGTGCTAGTCACTGGAGAGCTGTTGATGGATAATCGAGGTCTACTCCTCCCTCGGGCCATCGACCATCTCGGCGATGAAGGGGGGTTCGAGGATATATAGCTTGCTGTATTATGCGCGAGCGACATAGTTGATGTTGGAACGCGATCTGACTGTATAGGAAAGTTAGGAAGGGCATGATACTAGTACTGTAGGAAGAGAAAAATGCTTACATACTTGGATCTTCTTCTCTAGACTAAGCATTCGTTGGAGCGAATTGTTTTTTGACGAACGTTTCGCCATGGGCAGGTTTTCGCTCACTACGTTGCGACAGGGTAAACGGTGGAGGTGAGATCTCTAATAGATTTCGGTCGAAGCAAGGTTATGAGTAGCGGCAGAGAGAGAGACGAATGGGTGAATCATGTGTCTCGTTCTGACTGTTACATGCGAGCCGGGTGGATTGATGGGAAGGCAAAGGGGAAAGGAGGCTGCAGCGAGATGAGAATACAGAAGACAGAGAGGAGCGTGTTAGGAAGGGATATCTCACCTACTTACGAGGTACCACTACCCGTTGTGCCACCAGTGCCACGACGATTTGAAGTTTCCAGGTGGGGCACGAATACGGGGAGGAGCCAAACAATATTTCTATACTTAGATCCACTACTGTCCGGTGCTGCTAAGATCACCCGATCCTTGGATTGTCCTCACGCTTTTCCTGCCGACGGTCGTCAGGGGCTCTGCCTTCTGGTGCGTCTCGAGTACTCTCGTACCTGTTGTACGTGGCGCGGATATATGTAGGGGTGAGAGAAGAGCTGGATAACCATTCGCATCTCGAGCATATCAAACATACAGTAGATGCAAGCAAGCAGGGGGGATGTGTTGTATGCTATGTAGAAGCTCACTTGAACAGGGCAAGCGTAGGCCGTTACTCTGGGAAGAACATCATCATCATCTTCTTTCCCTAGAATAGGTGATTGTGATCTATTTGGTAGGCCCCTGAATTGAAACATACACCTGACTAAACAACGGCCTGGATAAGGTAGCTGCTCTAGCCACAGTCTAGATAACACATAGCTAGCAATGGCTAAGTAGGGCGAGGGAGAAGGGCCCTAGCCGGTAATGTGGCGTATTCTGGTCAGAGAGCACTGGTCCCTGACGTAGTGCGTATGGCGTATGGTATGCCATCCACCGGCCACCGTACATGTCCCAGGACTTTGGGGGTACCTGGTGTACTTATCGAGATTCGGTGATCAATCGAAGTCCAGACTCCAGCTACGTCGCTACTCTGTCGCACCCTCCCATATCGAACTATTCACAATACATTCCTCGGGCATCAACCTTCGAGTCTATCCAAAGGAACTTTCGCCAAGCAGAGGGGAACCCCTCGTCCTGCGCCCCAAACTTCCTTCGACGACCTCCGCACCCGGTCTGCCATTGATATCAAGACCCAGACCATCACCCAGAGGAGCACAAGCATAGCAGGGACACCTCCTGGCCTGGCTGCCCTTGCGTCTGACCCCGAACCACTCTGCCAGCAAGAAGCATGCGGGAAGCGATCATGCCGTAGGGAAGGATCTGCTATCGACACAGACGCGGTCTAGTATTGGACCTCGATATTTACCCGTGGCTCTCTCCGTCACCGCCAGCGGGACTTTCTCCCCTCGACTGCTCTCCCAGTCCACTAGCCAAACACTCCGGGGTCCCCAGAAGAGTTTCGGGTTCTACAATGTTCAAGACCGCCGGCGATGCAAAAGGAGTTACAACTTTACAATTGGCAAGAGGGAGCATAAGCAGCCCTTCCCGCCCGACGAGCTCACTTGGTACTACATTAGACCGTGCTGGCTTTCTGGGAAGCCCAGTTCCGAGGGGTACGGATTCTGGGATGCAGATACTCAACTCGATTGGCATTCTAGAGCTGTTACAACAAGATGACAGACCGACGTTTATCCTTGACGTTTCAGATGCGGAAAATTATACACCAAGTGGCCCTTTACAGATCTTATTTGCAAATTGTACGTATTTCTCATATCAGGATGAATCTTTTCGGACTTAAGTTCGGGCTGTGACCTGGATAGATTAATTCAGCTATGTTATGATCTTGAGAACCTAATACTAACAGTCTAGCCTCCCTTCGAGCCCACGATGCAATATTAGGGATGGTAACGGGGAAAATAAGCCTCGAATCTTCTGACAAAGTTGTCACGAATAACTTCCCTGACTTCAAACAGTGGGCTTTGAGTTTTGTGAAAAACCAACAACAATCTTTGGACGTAGCTCTACCCTCGTTCTTGTATGGAGGGCTTACTTGGACATGCCGAACGCTTCGGAAACGTCTCCGTGTTTTTAGTGTCAGTCTCGGCTCTATATCCTCGACGAGGAAAGAGCTAGATGACTCGCAAGTACTCGACGAGCGAATTCGCGGTCCACGTACAAATAGTGTGTTCCGTTCTTCCCTGATCGGATCTCCTGAGCCTTTAGATTATTTTGGCCATTCTCAAAGTCTCATGAAAGATACCTCTAAAACGGCGTCCGATAGTGAGACAGACAGTCTCCCACCATACAGCGAGGACATTAAGCGTCCAATGATGTATTACCAGGACCCAGAAGGTTCATCTTTTGGTAAGAATAACAATGAATCTACATTCTCTGTTGATGAAGACAAGCATGATTGTCCTACTATCCCTATACATGACAAGGAACTATTTCTACTCGCGTATTCCTCGATTATTAGACGAGAAGCTGACTATGCTATCCTCTAGACTGGACACGTTTGGCACTGACAGCAGCTTTACCCCAGCATATCCAATTCGCACGCTCGGTAGATTGGTCATGCACCATTCTTGGACCCGTAAGATTCCTAGGGAGACTCTCTTTCTTATCCCTGATCTGCTTCTATTTAGGAGGATTGTACAAATCCTCTACTTTTAAATCATATCTAGGAACAAGCATACTCTAAAACATATGGAATAAGTAGTCACTGACTTTCTTATTCTTAGATCGAGAGTTGGGGATATGATCTACGGGCTATCAGTAATTTGGTGATGGGCTCCCCTAATCCAGCCGCGGTGTATTGGGGCGACGAACATATTGCCATCTATAACGAGGCATATGTTACCCTAGCGGGTCAAAAACATCCCGATCTCATGGGACAGAGCTATAAAGCTGCATGGGGGGAGATCTGGAATGAAGTCAAAGATGTCTTCTCTGACGCTATGGGGGGGAAGGCTACAATGAAAGATGATGACTGCCTATTCATTAGACGGAATTCCTTTCTTGAGGAGACATATTTCAGTGAGTATCTTCGCGCACTTAAGGCACATCCAATCTATGATTCCATTGAACCGTCTAACTCTGAAATGCATAGGTTGGTCATTCATACCTCTTGTAGGCGAAGATGGATCGGTTGTAGGAATATATAACCCGGCATTTGAAGAAACACGCCGCAAAATTGGAGAACGCAGAAGTGAGCTATATTGTTGTTAAACCTGGTAGATTGGCTAATAATAAATCCAAGTGTTGACCTTACGCGAAGTCAGTGAACAGGTTACCACCGCACGAAAAATTTCAGAATTCTGGCCACAAGTTATCAAGGGGTTGAGTTATAACGGCAAGTAGTCACCGTTCCTTGGGTGTAGAAGATACAGTTACATAAGGCCGGAAATTCGCCGCCTCATATCAATTAAAATTCAAAGTTCCAAGTGGATACGTTCAGTCATTTACAGAACAGCGGGTGTGCTATGTTCTTAGCCAAAGCTAGTTTGAATAATTATATCGTCCTCGGCATGAACTCTCTTTCTTTCTTAAAGACCCCATTTATCGAGTACTCTAAACTTC
This sequence comes from Chlorociboria aeruginascens, assembly GCA_002276475.2. Taxonomy (NCBI): domain Eukaryota; kingdom Fungi; phylum Ascomycota; class Leotiomycetes; order Helotiales; family Chlorociboriaceae; genus Chlorociboria; species Chlorociboria aeruginascens. The sequence goes on along the minus strand of NCSK02000010.1, from coordinate 81,865 downwards.
ACTTAATCTGACTATTGGACTTAGAATTCGACGCACCTTTTGTTCTTCTTTATACAGTCAGTGAAGACGTCGACAGTGATGTAGGTTCAATAAATTCGGGGAATCCAGCACAAGCTCCGCATTGCACCTTAGCACATACCTTGTAAGGCTCTTAGAATCCTTGTCTTTGAATTATATCTTACCCCTTGGCGCATTTCTGCAATAGAGACGCTCAATAGCTACTCGTATATGCTTTTTGGATTAAACAATTGCTAACCCGGTCAATACAAGAGGGGTTCCCCAGGACCATAAAATAGCGATATCTCCACTCGATTTAAAAAAGAGTAACGAAGGATTTGCTCCGTATCTCAGGGAGGCATTGAAGACTGATCGACCGGTCCTACTGACAATGCAAGCAGGTAGCTTATCTTCTGAATTAGTGGAAGGTCTGGAATCTCGAGGCTTTGGAGACACTTGTACAAGTGCAGTTATCAGTAAGAACCCCTAGGGAGTAGATAATTTTCTACCGAGCATATCTTATGAGACAGAATCCGGGGACCTCCCAAAGAAGTATTTACTAACTCGCCGTTTGTCTAGTTCCGATCCATTCAACTGGCGAGTCTCTCTCTGGATTTTTGATATTAGGAATAAATCCAAGGAGGCCATACGACGACGACTATAGCCTTTTCATTCAGCTCCTCAGTCGCCAGATTACGACCTCTCTAACGTCTGTCGTTCTCTTCGAAGAAGAAATACGCCGCGCTGAAAAGGCTGCACGCCTTGCTGCGCTTGATCGCCAAGAACTCTCAAAGCAGCTTGATTTACGAACCCGCCAAGCAGCTGAATCCGAGACTAGATTCACTAGGTTATTTGAATTTGCCCCAGTAGTAAGAATCCCCTTCTTTGATTATGCTGGAGTCTCCTATCCAAACATGGAGTAGTCTACTGTGTCAATTGGGATATAGGATTATGTGACCCTAATCCTTATTCAAATTACAATTCAAACGATGGTAAAAATCAAAGGTAAAGGTTTCTTATATTCCTTTTTCGAAGTTTTTGGAAATAACGAATCTAATAAAATGTCTGGTCCTACCCTTGTTTGAATTGTAATTTGAGCAATGGGAAATAAGGTCTTTTATCTTTATATGCCAGTCATTGCGTCATTTAAAGTTTATATCTATTACACCTATATTTAATATCTTTACTAGGGCATATTTATTGCCGATAAATATGGAGAAATTACATTTTCCAACGAAGCCTGGTGGCAAGTCATTCTGGATTCTTGAATAGACTAGAATGGAATCTGACTAAGCGGCAGGGAGATCTCGAGACATCCTAGAGCCACAAATAGCGCAAAGAGCTGGATTGAGAGCATTAGTGATGATGACAGGGACGCAGTGAGGGATATTTGGAAAAGGCTGATTGAGGATAAGACTGCGGTCACTGCCGAATTCCGGTTTAAGACGCCGCAGGATCGAAATGGCACTAGAGGATCTACTTGGGTCCTCATGTCGGCCTATCCAGAGAAAGAAGAATCTGGGGATCTTAAGAGTGTTTTCGGGAGTATCACAAATATCTCTGAGCAAAAGTGGGCAGAAGAGTTCCAAAAACGGAGGACCGAGGAAGCTATCGAGTTGAAGAGGCAGCAGGAAAACTTTATTGACATGACATCACATGAGATGCGAAATCCCTTGTCTGCCATTCTTCAATGTGCTGATGAGATATCAACTGGTCTTGCCGAGTTTCGACTTGACGATGACGAATCAGTAATATCAGAGAAACGCTCTAGTATCATAGAGAGCAGTATTGACGCTGCACACACGATTTCTTTGTGTGCACAGCATCAGGTCAGTTTGCTATCACTCGAATTCTGTCTCGGGTTACTAATTATATGGAAGAAACGTATTGTTGATGACATCCTGACACTGTCGAAGCTAGATGCCAGCTTGCTAATGGTCTTTCCCATCCCTGTCCAACCAGTATGATCACGTCCCATTAATACGTTCTCGCTAACGTTGACGTACTTTATTTAGGTCGGGGTTGTCCAAAGGGCGCTCAAGATGTTTGAAACAGAACTGGAAACTAACGATATCTCTCTTGAATTCAGAATAGAGAAGCAATACATAGATTTAGGTATTGAATGGGTGAAACTTGATCCTTCGAGGCTTCTGCAAGTACTGATAAATTTAATGACAAATGCAATCAAGTTTACTCATAGTCAGAGCAAACGCACAATAACTGTAAGCATTGGAGCAAGCCTCGAAAGACCTCGAGACACAGATGCCGGGGTCTCATTCTTTCCATCTCGCTCCAACCGAACACCTTTGACAACAGACGAACCGGACTGGGGCAACGGAGAAAAGCTCTACCTTACCTTCATGGTCCAAGATACTGGACGTGGGCTGGACGAAAATGAGAAAACGCTCCTCTTTCAGCGTTTTTCGCAGGCTTCGCCAAGAACACACGTCCAGTATGGTGGCTCCGGCCTTGGCCTCTTTATATCTCGCCAATTATCGGAGTTGCAGGGAGGTGAAATTGGAGTAGCCTCGGAACGTGGGGTTGGATCTCGGTTTGCTTTCTATGTCAAAGCACGCAGAGCTGACCAGGCTTCGGTCGAAACACCCATCGCAGCACAAGCCATCTCTCTCAGACGAAATTCGTCCATCAATTCTATGACGGTTGAAAACAAGAAGAGCACGGCAGGGAAAGCTGTCCATCGGTCAAATATTCCAGGACAATCTTCGCGGCGTTCTCCAGCCCTCACGTCGATTGCCTCTACGGCTTCATCACCCGACTATGACACGTTGAAGGTTCTGATCGTCGAAGATAACTTGGTCAATCAACGGGTCCTACAAAAACAACTTCGAAACATCGGCTTTTCCACGGCTGTTGCTAATCATGGAGGGGAAGCTTTACAATTCCTTAAGACTTCTCGGTTCTGGAATGGTCGAGAAGGAGACGGCGATGAATTGGCTATTATATTGATGGACCTCGAGGTGAGTGTCCTCGGAGCAGAATCCCATTGCTCCAGAACGTCTCACGAGTTGTGGGACATCTATTCTTCCCAATTCTTAATTCCCGGTTGGAGGTTTTAGTCTTGAAGTTTTCCTCACAGGGCAATGTGCTGACTCTAAGGTTCTCACGCTCAAGATGCCAACCATGGATGGCCTAACATGTGCACGAGAGATTCGAGGCCTGGAAGCAGTTGGGACGATTGTCGGTCATGTACCCATCATTGCTGTTACGGCTAACGCCCGACTTGAGCAGATTGAAAGTGCAAAAGCTGCTGGCATGGTATATTATTCGTAACGTTTTGGTGGGTGTGAGCTAACGTGGGTAGGACGACGTGGTGTCCAAGCCTTTTCGAATCCCGGAATTAATACCTAAAATTGAAGAGTTGATCTCGAAAAGCCTTACCACTCCCATCCCGAAGGTGGAGGCGGTTATCTCCTAGGCGTGTCGGAAGAGGCCATCGGTGGCTCTCCCTTCTTCGCATGCCTTGTGTGCATATATATGTATATGGATGTTAATGTGGGTGTGGGTACATGTGCGGGTTATATAAGATTTGATTATAGCAGGGCATACTGAGAGAGCATATCCAGAGAGGATATGGAGAAGCGTCTATTGTCTTCAACAGCGCGTCATTTATTGATATGTACATGTTTTAAGATTTGGTATATGAAATATGAAATATGAAATATGAGGCCAGGATGTGTAGGCACCAAAGTAGTTGAGTTTTGAGTTTTGTGATTGACAGTCCAGCGGGCATGACGAAGCGGTTGGAGAGAGTCTGGGATAGGAGAAGGCGGGCGGTAGGGAGGGGTGGAAGAGCCGATGCCGACGCGCAAAGAGACCTACTTGGCTACGGGAGGCTACCGTATTCGCACATATTGATTGCCGTACGGTTTGCATTCGGCCTTGTTATTGGCTGCCGTGCCTGCTAAGGTCCGGGGCCCGAGCATCTCCCCCGCCCGATTGGCCCGCTGCATCCACGACCTTTCTTCGAGCTGCATGCCAGCGCTTACCTTCACCCCTCACCCCATCGCCCCATCACCCATCCATCACCCATCCATCCCCCATCCATCCCCCATCACAGCTCATTGGCGCTTCGACCAGCCCGCTGCTCGAATGGCACAGGAGAGTCTCCAATGCTGACTGTATGCGATGCGCTTGCTCATAATTGATGGCCCTCCCGCCCTCCCTCCCTTCCACGGCCTTCAAGCACTTCGAACTGCAAATGTAAATGCTAAGGTCAAGGCCCAGGACCACCGATAGCTTCAGGAGCGGACATCCACATAACAGGAAAGACTGACAAAGGGCTGGAGACGACGCATTCCCCTCCCAAAACCATATCATTTCGAGGAGCCTTAGCTTCCCCGCCAGCATCGGTACGATGGGATTCCTGATCTCTCGAAAGTGGAGGTATCCACGATTTCTCATTGCCTTGATGGTAATCGAACTGGCGGGAACTGTGGCCGCATTAGCATTGTTTGGAATCGCAGACCCCGATCTGTTTCGAACGAGGCTCTGGCAAGTCGGTTCTGATAATGGATTTAACTCCAGTCCAAATCAGATCTTGTACGCCTATGCCAATCATCGACCTATTCCTAAGACTCCCTTTGTCTGGTCCCAAGCGTAAGTCTGCTGTCAACCAAGAGGAGGAGCGGGGAACTTGACTGATCATGATACACAGACTTACCACGTTCAACCTCGTCATTTCTGTCTTGTGTACTTTCATCCTACTATGCAAAGTAGTGATGTTCATCATGCATATCTGGTACCCTCTACTTGGCACCATTGTCAATGCGATCATCACCGCATTGTGGATTGTGAGTATCTGCGGCCAAGCTGGCCCCGATCACTCAGATAAACAACACCCCAGCAACTCGGCTTGGTATATTACAAAGAGCTGTGATTATGCCAAGGCTAATGGTAGTGAGCACTACTGTCTCATGGCCAAGGGAACTTTCGCTACCACAGTTGTTATGATGTAAGGTTCCCCAAATCCCCTCGCTACCATTCGACAATCATCTACTAACAACCATATTAGGGTTGTCTTCTTAGCCAACCTCCTTCTGGGGATCTGGTCTTTGATCCCCACAGCAGCGCAGAGGGCTAATGCCAAGCTCGATGTCGACGATATGCAGAACGACTCCCCGGTCTCCGAGAATAGCGACAAGCATTTTGAGATGAAGGGTATCCCGACGGTAGCGGTTGGCTCGAAACAACCTTACACCCCTCGAACTCTAGCCTTCAATACTTTGGACAGACAACTACCTTTGCGCTCACAACAACAAGACAAACCGAGGTGGTCTTAGGCGGAGGAGGGCAAAGGCAGAAGTAAGGAATGGGCTTCCTTGCTGGCGTACTGGTATAGGAGTGGGGAATGTGTCATGAATATAGGGGGTTTTAATTATTCCTTCTAGGGTTGGGCTTAATTAAACCCTCCTTTTCTTCACATATTTATATAATTTTCTATTGTCCTAGCGTAGCATAGCATAGCCATAGCCATATCCATCCACATTGTTCTTAAAACAGGGAAATCTGGGTCAACAGTCAGCCACAAGTTAATAAGATGCACATCAAGCAAGCACAAAAGCTGTGAGTCAAGTCAAGTCAAGTCTTGAAGAAAAATATAAGTATTTTTTTATTTCAAAATCAATACGTTCGCTCGCTCTATGTGCATATGAGAACCTCCCCCTCTCCCACTGCCATCCTATCCCGCTCTCTATCGCCGCCCCCCAAATTCAATTTCACATCCAAATGAGTGACTGAAAAAGTTCTTTTAGAAAACCCCAATGCCCCCCAGATTAATATGCATGGTTATTTTGTGGGGATAATGGGGAAAAGCGCTGACGCCGATGCTGACGCCGTTACTATGCTGGTATTCATCCATTCATTACCTACCCATCATGGGAGAAGGCCACTGCAAAGTCGTGGGCCCGAAATCACTGCCTCCGACAAGACAATGAGAATGCCATCGATATTGCTGTACTAGTAACTTCTGCCTGAAGATGAAGAATGAGGATCAAGGCCGGAAAGGAGATGGCTTATCCAATTGTCTTGTGTTTGTCACTAGATAGATAATAAGGTCAAAAGAATGGCCGTGGAAGGATGGAAAGTATGTAAGGAGCAGCGAATTCTGGCTGTGGGGTGCTATTAGGGATCAATATTGACAGTTGTATCCATGAGCAAAAATGCGATCCTCTCGAAACCAAGTCCACTGTGACTTCTTCGGATCCTTCTCATGCACAGTGGGAGATCTTCTCTCATGGCAACCGTGTCTCAGTAACCAGGAAGGATCCCCCTCCCGCTGGCATTCACCCCCAATCCGGTCTTTGCCGCATTTCAGATCGAAGGCTCTTCGCTTGTCGAGAGGTTTTGTGGCTCGGATTGCTCTGAAGGTATTGCAAAGCGCCTTTGTCAGGTCACGTTCATTCCATTCTTCTTCTTCTCGCAACCATGCTGCGATTGCATGACGCTTGTGGTGCTTATAATGGTCGGTCTCGGAGTTGAGAATTTCAGCAAGCTTGCAGCCCATGCAAGTTAGATCCGCGGTATCAAATGGGGTATCCGTATTTCTAGCCTCTCTGATCTGGGCATAGTTGAAGAATATTCCCAGGACGTCCTTATGGCAAGAGGAGCACGGGTAGTAGGCTGCAGTCCTATATATAATTGTTAGCACTTTGAAGAATTCGAACTACGTGAACATGTCATAACTGAGAAACAAAACAACACTCACCAAGCCCACCCTTGAGGCCGATTGGGATAGATAATGTAGATGTTCTCCTTTTGGCCACTGAGGTGCGGGTAGTCAACCATGGCGATAACATCCTGTGCAGTCGCATCCAAATCCGTAATAGTCTTCAAGGTGTCGGCCACTTTCCAGCATGGGCTCTTGTCTAACCATTGGCGGAATGCAGCATGTGGACTTTCGAAATCAATCATTTGTTGTCCTGCTTGCAATAAGATTTCTTCTGCCAGTTTCCAGATCGCGAGTCGGGTATCCAAGCCATTGCAATCATCCCACGTTACGCCGTATGAGCCAGTGTAGCGAGTATCACCAGGTTGAAGATAATCCGGGCCAGTGTGGTAATTAGGAAACCAGTCCAAGGAGACTTGGTTCTCTTTGCCCAATGGTCTATCCGTTCGAATGATCTCAAGGAGGCGAAGGCCATCGGCAAGATGAATAAGTTCGCATTTGTAGATGCCAAGCGAAGTTAGATTTGTCAGATGGGGAATGACCAGAGAAAGAACGTCGACCGTGAGAAATGGGACACGATGTAGTTGAATGTTTCTAAAAAACCGAGCAAAGTTTGACATTGCCCGACCTAGATGCTCGTATCAGTATTTATGCTTCTCACCTAGGAAGCTTTTGAAGCCAAGAGCAAGGGTTCCATAGAAGAGATGGAAGTAGGGAACAAAAACACTTACACATGGTGTGGAGGTTGTTCATTTGTTGTGTGAAGGTGAGAGGACCTTTTTGATGACGAATCTAAAGACGGTTGAAAGGTCAGCAATTGCGTGTTGCATTTTCAGATTGTGCTTGTTCTTGAGATGCAATTCGAGAGCAGGATGGATTGATCTCTTCTTTTTGAGACTCTGATCAAAGAGACAGGTCTTCCTGGGAAGTCTTACAGGGGTTACAATAACGACTGATGACACAGATCCATCTCGATATCCTGGTTTGCTCGGGGTGCCCCATTTTGAATGTTCGCAATTTTGGAAAAATCCCGACGTCATATCCCAATGTTGCTATTCAAAGTATCAGCATGATATCGTGCTATTGACAGTGATAGAATTTCTAGGCGTACGATCGCAGCCGTACAAATATTCCAAGCATGCTGACAGGCTAGGGACAAAGCAGATGCTGTCGAATGATGCTCGAATATTAGGTCTAAGGTCTTCTTTGCAGGAATTGTAGCGCCCCCAAGGAATTTGAGGAGTAGTGAGGCTTGCTGGACCGCCACCTTCACGAACGATCTTGTGCCAGGATACTCATTCTTGAGGTATGGAGCCTAGAGATCTTGTAAGTACCGATGTCCAGGCCTCCCTTGGCAGGACGGGATTTGAGGTTACCAAAGTCACCAGCTGTGGTTGAATACCTGTCCACGGCCACCCCTTCACTGATTCCATAATCCGGTCTCTTTCGTCGTCGGCCTTTTGTCGTTCCAATTCGGACGGAGACATTGGCTCCCAGGCTGGTTGAGCATCCGTCAGCATTCCGGCCCACGAATCATCTTCAACCAACCATGGGTTGTCACTAGTCGGCCATGGTTGTTCACAAGCACCGGCGATGGGGTTGCGCTTCTCTAGCTCCATTGATATTATTGTGGCCTGTGATCTAGAAGCAAGCGGGTTGTCGAAAGCGGCGAATGGGAATGAATGGCACCGGTGGATGGACTGGCGGTCTCCACCCAAGTCCAGGTGGTGATAAGAACTAAGGGTATGTCTCCTGTCAGGGGAGCAAGGAGACAATCAAGGGTAATAATGTCCGCGCAAAGAGATGATGAGAAGAAAGGGGTAGGCGGAGGAAATTGATGGAGGGAAGGAGTCTGCTGCAGTGGAGGAAGGGAGCACAAGCTCTCTGCCGTGAGGAAGGCACAGGTTGAGAGGAATGGGAAGAGGAGGGGGGTTGGGTTATTGACAGGGTAAGGTGGCTGTTTCAAAAGAAGGTAGAGGACAGAGACAGAGACAGAGACAAATACAGAGTCCACGGCTCATACTTGTCGTGGACTGGAGTCATGTCACCTGACGGTGTGAGGATATCAACAACTTAGTACATGGATTTCAGTGAATCCGGATTACTAATCCCGACTCCAATTGACGGTGTTGAGAAAATAGTTACCTGGATATGTCGTCTGTACCCGAGGGAACAGGTGGAGTCCTCTGGTATTCAAGATTCAAGTTCAGTTTAGAAAACTAACCTTCCGATCTCTATATCAATTCTGTCAACGACAGTGGAACGCTTGAAACGCTGGAGATCACTTCCGGGACGATGACGATGACCACTCTCACGAGCTCTGATCGTATGGAATGAATGGGCTTGATGATTGAAGCTTCCCAGATACACCAAAAAGGTCGACGCTGACTTGGGGAGTAGCGTTGAGGGATAATACCAGCCATTCCTTCAAGTTGTGGCCGGCTATGATATCCATATCAGGACCCTACCGTCAAACGGGGGAGTGAATATATGTTCCACCATGAGATTAACATGCGCGTGCCGGACTTCCGCCGCGAGCTGGGTATAGAGAGAGAGGAAGAGAGAAAAGGAGAAAGAAGGAGAAAGCAATCATATTCCTGGACCAATATACTGGCGGCCGCAGAACAACAGAAGCTGAATGAGAGTGATCGACGAGACCCCTCGGTATAAGTACTTACTGTCGTCCACCATGAACCATGTCTGCTGTGGGCCCATCATGGAATGATGGAGAAAGTGCGCGGCTCACGACGCCCCTTTCTTGTTGGCCAATCTCAACACGAGACAAGCGCGTTCATGCACGGCCATGTCCCAATTTCCAATGCGGAAGAGTGATCAGATGATGCTGAAACGGGTAAGAGTTGCAGCACGAAGAATATAAGTAATAAGGACGCATGTCGCACGACTGGACCCTCTTCTTCGCACTCTCCACACCCCTCCCCACCCCTCCCCACCCCTCCCTTGCAAGCACAAACTGCTCGCATGATCAATGATGCTATGCTGATCGGGGAGGTGTCTGGTGTGTCTGGCGAAGGCGAAGGCGAAGGCCAAGGCGAACAGGCTACACACAATGGTGTGATGGGGGATGGGTGGTGCGTGGTGTGTGGTGTGTGGTGCGTGGTAGGTGATGTGACGGATGGATGGCGCTGGTGAGATAAGATGAGGTCCAGCAATGTGCAAAGGGCCGCTGGCGGTGGACGTACTCGCAGTCCTGGGCCACCGTACACCGTCCACCGTACACCGCACACCGCACCCGTACTCCGTACTCCGGACCAGAACGAGAGCTGCCGCCGTCCCCTGCGGGCAAGAGCGCGGCACTCCAGTATGGAAAGCAGGACGATGGAAATGAGGTGTTGGGTCGCGGAAGTCACGTCGTCCCACCCGGGTAATATGCAGTGGGGCTATTTCTGTTGAAGGGGGGGTGGTCCACCTTTGGGGCCTAGCCGGACTGCCCGCGCTTGCCCTCGTTCGACCTAGCCTGCTCTTCCCGCGCGCGCTTTTCCCTCCGACGACTGGCGCGTGCTGGCTCTGGCTGGGCCCCACCGACATCCACTGGGCACCGTCCACCCGTTGCGCCCTTCTCATTTCGCCTGTCGCCTTCCTGCCTGCCTGTGCACTCCCTAGCGCCAGAAGGATCCCTGCGTGCCCGTAATAAAAAGCAGGAACCCCGATCCCTTTTCTTTTTTTCCTTCTCACCCCCATAACATAACAACCACCACCACCACCTCCTCTGTTCTTGTTGTTTTCCCGCACTAGAGCCCTCTGCATTTCCTGTCACCTTCTATCCCATCCAGTCTCCATTTCCCGCTTCGTGCTCCACCGAGGAAAAGTCGATTATCAGAATGTCTGACGTCCAGAAGCCCGTCGATGAGCCTGTTGCTGCCCCCGCAGCAGCAGAGACGCCAGCCCCCGTCGTCGAGGAGAGCAAGCCCGAGGAGGCAGCTCCAGCGGCGGAAGCTCCAGCGGTTGCGGAACCCACCACCGAGTCCGCTGCTGTCCCCGAGCCGGAGACGAAGGATATCGAAGAGGGCGTTCTTGGATACAAGGGTCCTGGTTTGCTAAAGTAAGTTTTCCCTCTCTGCTGGCTGGGGCTTCGATCGGTCCAGACGTACACACGTGCCCTGAGAGACCTGGCATGCGTGCGATTCCGAGGCTATCATCCCTACGATCGAAGCTAACCACCGCTGTCCCCAGGGGTCTCATCTTCCAAAAGAAATTCTTCTACTTTGGATCCGAACCTACGGAGACCAAACACCTCTCCAATTACCTCCGTGGTGAAAAGCCAGAGGTGGGCAACCACAACGCTGCATGGGCCAGCTATACCGGAAAGGGCCTCCTGTATTTCACCAAGAAGGCCAGCGAGAAGTCGACCCCGGCTGGTATCATCAATTTGGTGAGTAGCACACTTCTTCCACTCCGCCTTGAAACGTACTAATATGCTCTCGCAATAGTCTGATGCCTCGGAGATCTCGGAAGATGGAGCCGTCGACTTTTTCTTCACCGCTGCCGGCCACAAGCACACCTTCCAGGCTTCCAGCCCAGCTGAGCGCACAAGCTGGGTTGCTACTTTGAAGGCCAAGATCGAGGAGGCGAAGGAGCTGGCTACGTCGGTCCCTGAGAGCGAAGAGTACAAGAAGAGCCACAGCGCTTTGAGCAAGCCGGTGGTGGCTGCCGCTTCGACACCAAAGAAGTCCACGGAAGTCAAGAAGGAGGAGAAGACTGAGGCCAAGGAAGAGAAGAAGGATGAAGAAGCTGTCGCCAAGGAGGAGAAGGCCGAAGCCAAGGAAGAGAAGAAGACGCGCAACAGCCGATCTGCTTCTCGCAAGCGCACATCCATCTTCGGAGCCATCCCCGGCTTTGGTAAGAAGGAGGAGAAGGTGGAGGCCAAGGAAGAAGCTGCTCCAGCAACTACCGAGGAACCCACCGCCGCTACTACCGCAGAGGCTACACCCGCTCCGGTCGAGGCCCCGGCTGAGGCCGTGGTTGCTCCAGCCGCTGACGAGGCTGCTCCATCCGAGTCTCGCCCAGCTCCGGCTAAGCGCAACAGCATCTTCGATACATTGAAATCTCAGTTCTCCCACAAGGACAAGAAGCCGGAGGCTGAGGCTGCCCCTGTCGTTCCCGCCAAGGATGACACGGTCGAAACTGTTGCTGAGAGTGCGCCAATCATCCCAGCCGTCGAGACCAGCGAACCTTTGGCCACGAGCGTTGCTTCTCCTGCCACCGTCCCAACTGAGTCCACCACTATTGGGACGGAGAGCAAGGTTGAGGCCCCTGCTGCCACCAAGACTGATAAGCGCAAGAGCTCTCTCCCATGGTTGAGTAAGAAGGAGAAGGCCACCAGCGACGAAGAGGGAGAGAAGCCCAAGTCACCTTTCGCGAAGTTCCGTGCCACCGTGAAGGGCAAATCTTCCCCCAAGGCAGACAAGCCTGCTGCCGAGGAGAAGGCAGTCGAACCGGAGGCCAAGGCCGAAGAGACACCCGCTGTCGAGGCTCCAGCTACCGCTGAGCCTATATCAGAGCCTGTTCCTGCTGTTCTCCCCAGCACTCCTCAGGTCTCTGCCACCGCGTAAGTGCGAAATGACGGATCGAATCATTGTTGATGGAACGAGAGTTCATTATGGTCGGGAACGGATTTCCTTGAAAATACCCCAAGATTGATTGATTTTGATACCACTCATTTTTTTGCATTGTTCCGTTTTGTTCTGTTGATTGCGAAGCATTTCGATACCCTCAATACCCAGAATGTTTTTGTTCGCAATCTGCCATTAGGGCACCCACCACCACCTTAATACTTAATACAAGTCGTATCGCGTCTATCTTCTAAGAAATGTAATGTGAGAATCTCAGTATCAACGCCTAGCTCAGTTGAATCTCAATGATCATCGTCTATATATTCGGTGATTATTTGGTTCCGTAACATTAACTTTCTACACTATATAACCAATGATTATTATTCCTACGAATCCTAGCCCATCTCTTTGGATCTCAATCCTGCATGAAGCTCAATCCTGTATGAAGGAACCAAATCTCTGTTTATTTTCCCCGATCTTTTTTCCCCTTTGCATACCGGTAATCTTTCTTGAACCTCCACCCCTCTCTCCCCCACCCTTTCCTGAAATAGAAAATATTTCCTATCCCCGCTACCTACCTACCTACCTACCAACCATTCCTCTACTAGGTACCTATTTATATGAAACCTCATGGTATGTATGTATGTATGTATGTATGTATGTATATAGAAATATATTAATTATGCTGCAAATGCCGACCTACTACACCTACACGATTTTTCATAGAAAACATCGGAAGTTTCTGGGATAGAATAGGCAACAGAGGACCTAGTTGTCTGGTCTAGTCTAGTCTCGTGCTTGCTTGCTTTCTTGCTCCTCATAACTACCTACCTTGTCTGCCTACCTACCTACCGCTTCTTTCGCTTGTGTAGTAGTAGGCCCGAGTCTTTAGCCTTTCCCCCTTTATCAACCTGTTCAGTCTCCCGCTTGCGCTTCCGACCCTTTCGACCCGATGTTTTCTTGTCCCTAACCCGCTTTGGAGAAGAGGTGCGCTTGAACAGAGTCCCATTCATGATAATATCGCCGTTTGACAAATGCCGAATCCTCGGTCCCTTGCTACCGTTGCTTTGGAGACTGCCTCGAGCGGAATGTGCTCGGATTGGTTTTGTGGGCAATAACTTTTGATGAGCTGGGCTTCGATCATTATCGAGCTTTGAATCTTTGGGAGAAGATGGTTCGGCAGCGAGCTTTCCTACCACTAGCTTTGGGTCCGTATCATCTAGCGGGTCCGAAGATGAGAGTGTTGTGGCCTGCATTTTCGCTACGGCTTTTGTATCTGCTGGACCCAAGAATTCTTGATCCGCAACAGGAATGCTGGCAGCTCGACCTTCGTTGTATATTTGTCGGACTTTCTCATCGGATGGAATACTGAGAGCTTCCTGGGCCTCTCCCAATTTCTTCTTCAACCCTTTGGCTGAATGGGGAATAATATTTTCTGTCATTAGCAGGTTAGTCTGATATATCGTGCCTACTGGGGATGGGTAGACTCGAACCTTTTTCACCGAAAGCTGCCAAGGCCAAAGGCGTCTTAATTGAATCCTCCCGTGGCGGTACGTGCTGTGCGGGCCATCGTGCAAGGACCTTTGGACCAGTCGGCGCAAATCGAGGAGGCCCAGATCGTGAAGACAGACCAGGCTTTGGATTATACATAGCTTTAGGGGCAGCTTTACCTTGCTCTGCTCTGGGGCCACTCGGAATGGACTTTCCTTTGACGCCATAGAAGCTCTTGCGGGCTGCGGAGGGAGCCACGACATCCTCTCTTGCTGAGCATTGGACGCTTGGTCGCTGATTTTGACTTTGTACCTTCAAGGTGGATCGTGGAACAGGCACGGATCCTTCCAGTGCGAATCTACCATCATCGTCCTTACGACGGAGATTTTCGTTCAAGAGGCCCTGGGCAGTCTTGATGCGAGTTTTGTCTCCTTCTGATAGTCAGTAATAGCCGTAGTAATTGGGCGATCTGAGGAAACACGACTCGACGTACTGTGGACACTAGTGATGGCCTTCATGAGCTTGCACTGTAGCTGTTAGCCCATCGGCCTTGCTATACAGTAGAATCCAAATATAACGATTGCTGCTAAACCTGCGATTATCTTGCTATTTTATCGACATTGATAGAATAGCTTATATTCCTATGCCCCGGCTTGACTGTACCCTCAAAGATGATTGCAATGCCAATGTACTCAAAATAACAAGACGATCGCGGATCGAAAATGATCGTTATATCCAGGTTCTCCTCCACCCCGTAAAACGACAGGCGAGAGATGGGCAAGGTGAAATCACTTACCTCTTTACCAGAAATACCAATGGTAGCATGAATGCCTGCTAGAATAGTATTATGGAAAGTAACAATCTTTTCATACTGTGAAATCTCAAATAGCTCGTTTGCTGTCAATTCGTTTGCTCCTACTGCCGAAGCCATGATCGCAACCGTTGCCCCACTGATGTATCACCGTAGCAAAATTGGCGGGTAGTTTCCGATGCGTGGATATTTGTGTTGACGAGCTTTCAGTGTTTTGCTGTTTTTTTGCTTTCAGGTTGTAGGCGGAGTGGTGGAGATGTCTTCCCGAAGAATGTCGCGTAAATAATTGCTTTGGTGATAGTTTCGTCTATACTTTCACTAGAGAGCATGTTAGGCAAACAAACAACCCATTTAATTATTATTATTCATTGTTCTACAACGTTGTCTAACGGATCCTGCAAGCTATCATCCTTCGTACACCTGAGTATAGTCCTTCCTGTGTAGTTCCTACTTCTCGGACTCGTCAACGTCCGTCGAAGTGGATATATCTTCGTACTTCTTGTAATTCTCCGAGTACAGCTTGATCTTCTCGTTGATGGCGTTGTACGCATCCGATCCTAGGACGATTCGCAAAGGAGGATCATCCATAATTGCTAACTCGTACATAGCTTTTGAGCCCTTGATTGGGTCACCTACTTGAGTGCCATGTCTCTTTCCCATTGCCTTTTTGGCGTCCAGATGGTCGTAAGCTGGATGCCTCTTCTCTGGGAATTCCATTGAGCGACCAGCCCAATCGGTGCCTATTGGATTGGTGAGTATTGCAATTTGCAGGAGGTTTGCACGGATAAGTGACTTCACTTACGGAATCCGCCAGGTTCAATACACGTGAACTTGATACCCCATTCTGGCTTTACTTCCTTCGAGATGCTTTCCGTAAAGCCCTCAACAGCCCACTTGCTCGCACAATAAATCGAGAAAGTTGGAACGCCTCGCTGTCCTCCAATACTTGTCACATTTTGAATAACACCTCTGGATGTGGGAATATCGGAGTCAGTATTGATCTTCTAGGGAAGTTTCAAAGTAAACCTGGCTCGGGATTTTCACAACTTCTGAGACTTTCTAGAACAGAAGAAAAATGCATCAGGAAGACTCACCCGGATGGCTTTTGCTCCCGCATAGTTTCCATAGCTTTCTTTGTGACAGCCATAAGGCCAAAGAAGTTAACATCCATCTGGGTCTTGATTTGCTGGTCTGTAAGTTCTTCGAAGACTCCAGCTAATCCATAGCCTGCGTTATTTACCACGACATCAATGCGGCCGAATTTATCCACCGCAGATTTGAATGAGGAGGCGATATCAGCCGAAGATGTTACATCAAGTTTCAGAGGGAGGTAGTTCTGGAGGACATTAGACGAGTCCATGGATTGGGATGAGAGATGAGAGAGCCAACCTTGTCATTTGTCCCCTTGAACTTCAGAGCTTCAGGCTTTCGAGCTGTGGCTACGGCAATGTCACCTCTATGGATAACTTCTTGTACAAGATGTGAGCCAAAGCCAGTGGATGTCCCAGTGATGAAGAAAACTCGAGGCATGGTTGGATGATGGTACTAGCAGTGATATATATTGGTGATTAAATCTAAAAAGATTAGTCTTTCATAGCAGAAATTGCTCTGAGGGACAGAAGGGTGTTCCAAGGGGTATAAATACTTAAATCTCTCCACATATATATATCCTAGCGGGAACATCTATCGTCATCATAGCTTGATGGATCTTTCTGTGGAGGAGGGATCAGAAAGAGATTCTAGAACACCCATTCTGATTGGGCAGGAATCCGAGTCCGTTACTGAGGGGTAGGGGCTAATATTCAAGAGTGGATAGATAGCGGTAGGTAGCGATTGCATTAATAGACATACCGTCGGACCTCCTGTAGACTTATCTCCGTTGGGTTGATGGTGTTCCTGTCGTGCGAAGGAGATAGGAATTATATTAGTCATCTCAGCCTCTCAAGACTTGTTGTCTATGCGCAAAATCAGTGCACCCCTGTGAATGTTCCCATACACTATACATTACTAGTTTACATATCGTTGCTTGCTTTATGTCGTACTTGACCAAAGCTACCTACAGCCCATGTCTCAACACCAACTTGAAGTTCTCTGTCGACAGTCTTGTCTGCAGAGATGATTTTTGCCTGCCCTACGCTAACAACATTTCTTAAGCTGCCAAATGGTAATACATCACTAATCCTGACTGCATTTGTGAAGAACATGCAGAGCCTGTCAATACCACATCCCCAACCACCGGTAGGTGGAAGTCCGTATGTTAATGCCTTTACATAACTTTCATCTACCGTACCACTGTTTTCCTCATCTTTCCATTGGGATTGCTGAATGAATTTTGCCCTTTGCTCAAATGGCGAGTTCTCTTCTTCGTACATATTTGCAATCTCGCGGTGTTGGATAAAGAGCTCAGCACGTGCTGAGAGGACTTGATTTGTGGTAGGGTCTAGAAAAGATTTAGAGAGTGGTGCAAGACATGCAGGGTGGTGCATGATAAAGGTCGGCTGGTTACATTGTGGTTCGATGTAAACTGAAGACAATTTGTCCAACAGTCGGGGTAGAGTTGGCGATACTGGTAGTGGAATTGAGTACTTCAAGAACAAAGTTTTGATTTGTTCTTCCGCATCTTGGGTAGCGAGGTCAGGAAGGCTTTCACCTAGAGCTGATTCAAGCGCAGGCACGAAGTCAATTCGCTTGAAAGGCGCTTTGAAGAAGTTTGGATCTAGCTGAGGGAGAGAATTGAGACGAAGCGATCTTAAGGCAACAATATGTTCTGCCAAGCCATAGACCATGGCCTCAGTCATGGAGATCAGCTCCTCGAGATCAGCAAACGACTTATAGAATTCACAGGTCGTAAATTCTGGATTGTGAGTGGCGTCAAGTCCCTCATTTCGGAACGCAGGTCCGATTTCGAACACCCTATCCAAACCTCCTATAACCAGTCTTTTCAACCATATTTCAGGGGAAACCCTGAGAGACAACTCTTTGCCTAGGAGCTCAGTTGAAGTGGTTGTAAAAGGCCTTGCAATGGCGCCACTGGCTCCCTCGGAAACTATTGGTGTTTGGACTTCCAGGAAATCATCTTTGAGCAAGAATTCTCGTATGTATTGAATGATATGGAAACGAGCTCGCATGGTGTCTGCAACCTGTGGATTGACGAGTAGATCGACATGGCGGTTTCGTATTCGAGTTTCTCGGTGTTCTAATCTTACTGGAATGGGAGACAAGTTAGGTGTTAAGATGATAGGAATGTCTGTTGCACTAATTGACAGTTCTCCACGATGAGTCCGATAAGGGCCACCCGAGACGGCTATAAATGAATTAATCAGGATGAGGGTTAAAGACTACTGGCAAAAGCTGGCTTACATATGATATCTCCACGCCGGACCATTCTGCAGAATTTGCGAAAATCCGATTTCTGGGCGCCAGACAGCCCAAGTTTACTGAAATCACACACTACTTGAACCGGTATACCATCTTGTACTATGTCAAAAAAAGCTAGGGAAGTACTGGCAAGGCGACTGGAATGGACTCGTCCTAGAGTCTGTCAGATATCATCTAGCTTCCACTGACCAAAAACTGTGGAAGTGATACCTCGTAAAGTTAAAATTCTGTCGTCATGACGTTCTCCGGGACGCATATATTCGAATTGCTTGAGGAAATCATTGCAAGATGTCACCGAAAACTCTTTGGGCATCCTCGGAAACACCAAGGCGCCCCCGTCCTTCAATTCTCTCACACGCCGATCGATTTGATTGCCATTCTCTTCCACCGTTGGTGCGCCCAGCGCCGCAGCGGCTACTGGCCTGACAAAGGATTTGCGGATTTCTCTATCCCTCTTCTTGTTTTTTAGCGTTGTCGTGGTGTGGAAGTTTAGGTGGGCAGACCTCCTTGAAGCTGCAAACCCCTTACAAAGGTAGGGCCGTAAGAATCGTAGGCCTGGATTGGAATTCATCCTGTTCGGACGAAGGAGTTAGCAAGCCGAACGAGTATCCGTCACGAGTTATTATCCAAGAAGTCCTAGGGGTTATCAGACAACGGATCGATGTAAGATCAAGCACCCGAAGGTGTCAGTCGCAACGGTTCTAATGTTATAAGGAAATCATCATAAGAGCCCAAGTGATAATATGACTTTCGGACACCCATACCTTTCCGATTGACTAGCGGCTGCGAAGAATCATCAGCATTGGCGTGAGATATTTCCCAGGTAAGGGGGAGGCATTTGAGGTTGAGGCGAGATACAACTTGTTACTTGTCGATTTATTTTTTCTGTTCTGGAGCCGAAGCCTACCCGTACAGTAAAGAAATTTACAGTAAGCTTGACCGAAACAGGAACGGGCCGTCACTCCATCATCAAAGCACAATTGCAGCACTCATCCTCAACCTCAAACCCGAATCCTCCAACCACACAAAGTTACAGTCCATAAATATACTGCAATCATGTCGTCCATGTTCGGAGGCTTTGGTCGACCGCAGCCATCATCGGCGGAGAAGATCGCCGCAGCAGAGCAAGAGATGGACCTCGTCACAGACATGTTCAACAAGTACGACTGACTCTCTATTCCTCCCGATCCACTTCCATCCACATTTCGTACTTTCCAGTGGGCAGCGTACTCCGACTAATCTCATCTTCATCTAGACTCTCCCAAGCTTGTATGAAGAAGTGCATACCAAGAGAATACCGTGAAGGCGAGCTCAACAAGGGCGAGGGAGTTTGTATCGACCGGTGTGCATCGAAGTTCTTTGATGTCCAGATGAAGGTTTCAGAATTGCTACAGGCCGAGGCTGCAGCTAAGGGAGCTGGAGGTGGTGGAGGACTTGGATTTGGGGGGATGTGAGAGGATAGACGGTGGAATTGGGATACTCTTCTACAATTATATTACTTCTCGGTGGGTGTAGATTGTACATGTATGAGGGCACACTGTGGGGTTTGGATAATTGCAGTTGTATGAAGACCTGGAGAGTAGAGACATAGAATCCTCCCCTCTATGGAGATTGTATTTTTACAGGCACCATCTGGGACTAAGGGTGGATATCCACTCCAATATATGAAAATTATGAACGCATAGTATCATTACAAAGCTATTCAATGTTCGATGGGTATTTCCAAACGCCTATCAATGCCACGAACCCCTTGCCATGCTTCCAACCAGAGTATGAACTCTAAGTAGGCCGTCTCGCTGTAATATTTGGTCCTGTCCCGATACCAGTTATGGATCGGACAATATAGTGAGGCCAGCTCTCCGTTTCGAGCTGTAGTGCGAGCTCATCGGCTCGATTCTCTAAACCGTCGACTTGTCTCTCAAATTGGGAGACTCCATCCTCCACATCCTGTACCTTAGAGATGAGGGCATTGATCTCGTACTCCAATTTAGCCCCTAGTACCTCGATATCTTTGATAGCTTCAGTTATATGAGAACGCTCATCACATAGTATATCCTGCGAATTCTGCTTCACTGCTTGGTAAGATTCGCTGAGCTGATAGTAGAGCGTTTGAAACTCTTCCTGGTTCCGAGCAGCTAATTCATCAAGTGTATCAACACCATCAATTTTGCTTTCAACCCAAGGGCCAATCTCATCCCGCAGCTCCAATATTTTTTCGTATAGATATCTAAAATCCTCGGCGATATACTTTTGTTTTTGTAAGGTAACCCAATCATCGGTCTCGTCGCCATCATCATCCGTGACACCTATCATATCCCATGTCAAAACGGCATCTTCAGCATCGCTGAAAGACATCTGACGTGGCCACCAGGCTTCATTGCGATGGCTTTTACCAGGGACAGTTATGGTAGGGATACTATGTCGTCGATGGAGCAGTACTTGGAAATTGCGTGGCTCACGCTCTGCCTCCAACAAAGGACCTTCGAGATCCCCATCTCCAGAGCCTGATCCGGCAACCGAGGGGTCATTCACGACTAACTGTCGACGAATACTTCTAACCTGAGCTGCCCATTGAGATTCTACTTCGTTTTCCTTCTGCACTTCGTCAGCAAGAGTGCCAGCAGCAGGAGACGACAAGCTAAGCCTCGAATCGCCCTCAGGATCTTGAGCGTCAGCTGAAGGCACCGCTGATAACGGGTCCTTCGGATTTGGGAAACCATTTTGATATTCATCCGGCTTCTTCTTCCATGAAAAGGTTTTCGAGACCATTGTTGGACTGCCTGGAATGCCAGAAGATGGAGCTAACGATACGGCACTGTTTGGGCTAAAGTAGCCTTCCATACGTCCCTCAAGTTCAGTGGTGTCATCCTTTGAATGCCTACTTGTATGACCTAGGAAGCCAACAGCGTCTTTGATCCGACCAAAGCCAGACCTTGCATCGCTCATTTTGCCTGTCACACTCTTGAAGACTGTTTTCCGCAATTGCTGATCTCGTTCACTTGGACTCTCTACTACAGTAGTAGCAGATCCAGGTGGACGATTTGTATAGATGGTAGTAGGGCTGTCCTTCTTTCGGATATCAGTCTCTTCGTCTGGTAGAACTGATTCTGATCTGGAATGAGACCAAATATACCCTCCTTGATCATCTTTGGTGAAAGTCAAAGTGCTTGTATCTGGGTCCGATTTACCAAAGCTCTCGCCAGGGCCTGCTCTTCTTGTTTTGCCATACCATAGCCACTTTGATCGCTGACCATGAACTAAACTTACAAATCGGTCTATATCCAACGTTTCGATTTCTCCAATACCAGCTTTATCGCGTCCACCCACCATGCCCATAACCATCTCCCCGCCCTTCCCACTTAATTCGACAACTGTTGACTTGACCGCTTTTGGCACAGCCCATCCTTCTCCAGCAGCTGCTTTTGCAGTAACTCTGTGTAGACGATCAAGTGTATGTCTGTCTAGCCTTCTTGTCCGGTCTATTTTCTGGGACTTCTGGAAGTACGCTATTCCACGCTTTAGACTAAGTACGTCAAAAGAATCTTTAGGTACCGGAGCTCCATAGTAATTCAAACGATTTCTTGCTCCCATCAACATCCCCAAGAGCGCGGCGACAGTCGTCGGACCAAGTATGCCATCAGTAGGCTCGATGTTGTAATACTCTGAGCCAATCTCTGTCCACCAGTCGTTGATTGCCTGCTCTGTGACATCACAAAGAAGACCATCGGCATATTCTTGTTCTAGCCTGCCAAATATCATCAAGGCTACCTGACACAGTTTGACCAATTCAAGTACCGCGCCATATAGTGGTATACGGTCACTAGTCTTATACAGTTGGAAGAACTTTGCTTGTGTGGCTCCTGCAGGGGTAGCAAGGCTCATTCCAGATCGTCCAGAACAACCTAACCTCTTCAGATTTTCATTTACAATGAAGTCTTCCCTATGTTTTCTCACATCGCCATCTGGAACTGGTATAACTGTCAAGGCCGAGGGGAAACTACTTAGGTTGGTCACCATAAACACGCCTAGTGGTGTCTCTTTTTGTCTTGCATGATACTGGGAGATAGCCTTGAAATATACACGCAGTCTCGGTGACCATGATGTCTCGTCTGCAGGGACGCCTAATACTCCTACTAATACTGAATGGCTTGGATCACCGGTATAGGTGGTAATGACGAATGTCGGATGTACTCGTGAACATGCCCACTGTTCGACTAGGTACAGTTCGTAACCTTCGAGCCGCCCACGCCTTTCGATAACAACAGTGGAAGGATCCTCTTCAAGATATCTATGAGACTTAGGATTAGTGAATCGTTCATCGGGTTGTGACATATTATCCCACCTGAAAGCAACTGGATCTGCAAATACAAAGTGACGACGCTGTGGCGTCTTCTGGGGCTTGCTATTCTTCGAAATGTTTGTGGGTGTTGCCATTACTTGGGGAGTATTGCTGTCGGGCGTTGGAACACTTTTCTGAGATGCAACTCGGGAAAGTGTTAAAATTTCCTCTCGATGCATGTGGGCATCATACGCATGAGGAAAGGTAAAGCGTGAAGACATCTGTTATATATTTCGTTCTGCCGGTGGCCGGCTCTCGATAGGATGTCTGTGATGCTATTCGAAGAAACGGCATCGTCTTCCCGTAAATGCACAGGTCACCAAGCAACAAGGAAAGGAATTGAAAGGGCTAGTTTCGCAGTGTGAGGGAGAGCGAAGATATTTTGACTCCATCTAAGAAATGGACGACAAAGCCGTATCTTTTTGAGCGGGCATGTGATATGATGTGATGTGCATGTGCAAGTGCAAGTGCAAGCTGTAGCTTTGTCCCCAGAGTTGCAGAAAAGTTCCCGTAGCGTGGAGGCTGCACCTCAAACTCCGTCACCGTTTCCCCGCGACAACATCATTCCCTACCATCAACCTACCAACGCCCATTTGATTCACCACTATGGACTGTAAGATTCACTCAAGGTGATAACCGATTCCTGCAGGTGTACAACTCTAGCAGGTAGACAAAATAAACAGACCTCAGAGGAACAGGCAGTCAGAAGAATTTGTCTGGGTTAGAGATGGAACAACTTCAGGGCGAGCTGGCCACTTTACGGAAAGATGCCAATCTCGCACAAAGCATTGAGGATGTTGATAAGATTATTGCACAACTGGAGCGGGCAAGAGAAGCTATTGTTGCCGGTAAACTACCTCCTTACAACTCGCCTGTTCTCAAAGGCAAATAAATACTGACTGTAATTTCAACCAGATTCAAGTTCCGCAGCAATAACTCTTGCGAAGCTACAAAATCCCCTCAAGCATGGTTTTGATAAGGTGAACGATGATTTAAAGAAAACCCATCGAGGGCATAATAACTATGGGAAAGCATTAGATAAGGTGTGGGGGTCCTCTAAATCCGTAAAACATAAGTTTATTAACACATCTCTAGAATTTCTCAGTGAAAGCACTTCCGACTGAATACGATGCTCTAGCTTCACACTCGTCTTTAATAAACAGAGCCATCGCAATGCATTTTCTCAGAGAAGGCCAATTTTCGGTCGCTTCAACCTTCCTAGACGAAGCTGCAAATAAATCTTCTCATTCAAATCATACACCGGGGACACCAAACCCATTTTCTGTCGATGATGGAGACTTTGAATCGTTGAAATCGCAGGAGCTGGAGGATAAATTCGCCAACATGTATAGAATTCTACATGAATTAAAATGCAGAAATCTCCACCCAGCAATCGAATGGGCAAGGGAAAATAGCAAAGAGCTAGAAAAGCGGGGCAGTAACCTTGAATTTGAATTGAGCAAGCTACAATTTGTCTGGCTATTCCAGGGCTCCGAAGTGAATGGCTTACCGGACGATGCCCGCAATGGTCTTCCAGGAGCACTACAATACGCACGAGAGAATTTCATCGTTTTCCAAAGTCGTTTCCTTAGGGACATCCAGCAACTCATAACAGCCATGGCTTATAGATCTAACCTCCGTGGTTCTCCTTATTCCCGAACCTTTGACACCCAAACAGCCTGGGATGATGTTTCCACTTCATTCACACGAGAGTTCTGCTTCCTTCTTGGCTTATCAGCCGAATCCCCCCTTTACATTGCAACGACTGCTGGAGCGGTTGCTCTACCCACTCTCCTCAAACTAGCCAACATCGTAAAAGCAAAACGCACAGAATGGACAACGCAAGACGAATTACCAGTGGAGATTGCTTTACCTAAAAGTATGATCTTCCACGCAATTTTCGTATGCCCAGTAAGCAAAGAGCAAACGACGGAAAGTAATCCGCCAATGATGATGCCTTGTGGACATGTGGTTGCGAAGGAGAGTTTACACAGATTGAGCAAAGGGTCGAGGTTCAAGTGCCCCTATTGTCCGAATGAGAGTCAGCCGAGGGATGCGAGGGAGATAATTTTGTAGATCTTTAGCTATAAGCGTTGGCCTATACTGCATGATGGAGTTCGGGTTTGGGGGTGATTCTATGGCGGCGAGTGGAATTTAGGCATTCTAGGAGTTTGAGAGCTTCTCTTGTGGATATTTGATCAGAAACATATCGCCTCTGATATCATAATGAGTAGCCGCTCCAAGTGATACCCTGTGAATTCCTTGATCAGCTAAATGAGTAATACAGCAGGTTACCTTATCTAAATACTTCTATTAATGCACACATGAAACGAGTGATTTCTTACCGACTACCTGGTTAGGCTCTTTCAAATTTCACAGGTTTACGAAGTCACATTTGGAGCAGTCCTAAATAGTGACCCTGACAAAATTGACAGCTATAACCTCTCGATTCGTATCACTAGTCTATAAGCAATTATGTCCATACTCCATCCATCCATCCCACCAGAACTCCAGTAAGAATGATCATCATTGAGCGGTGGTATCCACTGCATCGGATCTCTTATTCTCGCCTGACTCTCCGATCTTTTCCTCGTCTTCTTCTTTCCCATCCGTATCGACTATAACTATATCTTTGCCTCCCCCTTTAAGTCGTTTCCCATCCGACCCTATCTGTTCCTCGGCCTCTCTCTTAGGTACACTAGGCCTTGTACCTGCATCCGATTTGACATCTTCACCCATGGCTTCACCCGACTCTTCTTCCATTTCCTCCCTGATATCTTCCTCGGCTTCAGGTTTCGCAACACCTAGAGCTCCAGCTCTTCTTCCAACCGCTGCCTCAACGTTGATTCCTTGCATTGCCATCGGAGGCCCTGCCCTCTCTCCCACACCTGCGGATTGTGGACCCATGTCTTCCATTCCAATCTCATCCGGCCCTCTAGCATGTGGTGTCTCATCCTCCTCCCCCAATACATCCATATCTGCTCTATGACCAGCTAGTTGTGTCGCAGGAACGACGCCTGCACGCTGTTCCTGCCTTAGTAGCTCTCCCTGCGTAACACCGCCTTCGGCTCTCAGACTCACCACACCTCCACTCACATCCCCTAATGTCGACGTCCCAGTCGCTTCCCTTGGAGATGAAATACCGTTCACGGAAACAGAAACCGTCTCGACACCACCAAGTCCGTTTGGACCTTCTACCATTTCTGTGCTCTCGGTCTTGACTTCTCCTTCCAAAGGCGAATGAATGCTATTCCCATTCCCATTCTTGTTGAGCCATAATATAGGTGTCAAGAGCGCACCACCTAAACTCTCATCTGAACCCAGACTAGGCTGCTGGGATGGAGTTGGCCTACTCCATGTTATCGCGGGAGCAGCGCCGTTAGAGAGGATGGCCGGGTCATGAATTGGAGGTGGGAGGGGGAAGACGTTTACACCGGACGTGACGTGAACAACTCTGTCAACTGCATGTAGGTAGGATGGGAGAGTGTGATGGTGTTGTTTTGGGGATAGCACTAGCTCAGCGAGCCGTTGCACTGTATGTGGTGGGGTTTTTGAAAAGTAGGTTTTGAGGGTTGAGGATATGGAGGAAAGGATGGCGAGGGCTTGCGGTGGGAGCTCTCCGGATTGGAGGCCCGCCACTGGAAGGGTGTTTTCTTTATTCGTAGTGTAGGAGGAGTTGGTGCTATATTGACTTGAAGTCTCGGCGATAGTAGATGGTGCTTGAGAGGGTGAGGATGGTAGCGCCTGGGAGAAAGGCAGACTCGGTCGAGGTATCGGGAATTCTTCATGGGCGATCTAGAAAGTATGAGCGTTGAAATAGACAGGATTTAGGAGAGAAGACCTTCTCTATTCTAAGTATCAGTCGAGAGACGAGGTCCGGCCATACAGCGCTGCCGAGATGTTAGAACTATCAACATTGGCGCACACGACTCTTAAGATTTACTAGTCAATAGTTTTACCATCTGCGAGTGTCCGCAGCACATCATTGTCTGTATCAAGATCCATTTTATATGGTTGCGACAAGATGGAACATCGGGACTGAAGCTTTAGGCGCGTTGAGAACGCGATGGATTAGGTACGATTACGGTCTATCACAGACCGACCGCCGTACTGGGCTAGCGTAGGTAGTTTGCCCTGTTTGCTGGTGTCCGGTGCAAAGCACAGACCCCAAATTAGGCGAGGAGGGTATAAATATCGCTCGTCCCTCTCCTCCATCTTCCTTCTTCATACTTACCTTTTCGACCTGAGTCCAGATCAAGAATTGGAAGCAGGGCGGTACGAAACCTCCATTGCACATCGGGGTGTTGAGAATCGTTGAGTTCGTTTCGGCGACCTCATCGGAGGAATTTTTGATTGCTGTCCTACGGGATATTTACTGATTTTCATTGAGGTTCTCATGCTTGATGCTGAGACTTGAAGAAGAATCACGGGGAAGAGCCAACCAACTCGTGGTTTTACGGCAGGCGGCATGAGCGAGAGTGATTGTCAACCAGGGCGGCCGAAGCTCCCACTGGTTTGGGTCTCTGGCGGAAGTTCAGAGTGTCCTATGGCCGAAGAGGAGCTCGATATATGTCAACTTGATCCGCATAATGGCATATACTACACCTAGGATCGCGTTCAGTACCGCATATATTTCCATCAATAAATGTATACTTGTGACTAGGTGTGCCTGTAGGGTGGCCCGTCGTAAATTCGGTTGGAAGTGTGGATCGCCTGCACCGTTGCGTCGCAAGCGATTACAGTCGCCCAAAGAGCCACTTCAACAATCGTCCATCCATCCATCCATCACTCCAACCCACCGACCAACCTCTCCTTCGACCCTCAACCCTCAACCTACCTACCTTATTCTCCGTCTCCTTCTTCTCCGTCTCCTTTCTTTTCCCCATACCCTCTTTCCATCTCCATCATTCGTCCTACTCGCACCTGTCTCTCGTTACTTTGCTTATCATCTCCCGACCGAGCTGCGCCCCCCTGCGTTTCCAGACCCTATCCCTCTTGAACTGGTGGAACCCCAAGAACCGATTCGCCACACAAGCCGTTTCATCCAACACTTCTATCTCGATCACTTCTTTTCAACGGGCACAGTTCTGTAGCGCGTCTTGTGGTGTTCATCTCCAGACCCGCACTCTACCAGAGGCCTTCTTGCCTTCATTTATTCAGTCATCGTATCCATTGGTTGTGAATCAAATCCCTTTGTACTTACACTTTCTTTCTTCTACCTGGCCTGACGTTGCAGCTCTTTTGGGGGAGCGGAACCGCAAATCTGGCTTACAGACACGAGTCAAGAAAGTCCTTACTGGACTCGGATCCATCATATCAACAGTTCGTTGGAGGATATCATCATCGTGAAGGCCTCGCACCGCCTGTGGTTGGAGCTGGAGCTAGACGAAAGATGTACAGACCGACCACAACATGGACGTGGGCTTTCATGCTCACTACCACCCTGCAAGCAGCTATAGTCTTGTCGCTTGAATCGTGAGTCTCATTGATACGGAGTGCGTATCCAAGGCTAACATTTACCTTCTAGATATATCTTCGCAAAGTTCCAAGAGAGCCTGATACCCGACAAGTCTGGCGATGGTGGTACTGACTCGACTGTTAAAACAATCCCGACATACCTTACTCTCTTCATCTTCGGGTTCCTTTATCAACTGCTCTTAGTCTACGATTCCCTAAGGCTGAAAAATACTATTCAGGTCATCGGACTGTGCATGTACAATGTGGGAATGCTCATATATGCGGCTATTCAATACGACCAAATCCAAGAGGCTATCAACACCCTAGGAGCCAGAGTCAGTCAGACAGCCGATTTATGGCCGACCATCCAGCCGTATTTACTTGCGGTTCCATGTATTATCGCTTTCTTCATTGTTGTTATGTCCTTCATTGCTTGGAAGCTCTATGATGAATTTGCTTGGACTATTTACAAGCACATCAGTGCAGATCTCCGAATGAAGCGCAGATTCTTGACGTTTCAGGTACGGCTTTTGCTTCGATCCTGCGTCCTGAACGATACTGACTGTCAGTAGATTTATATCACCCTACTAAAATTCGACTTCTTCTTCTTCCTAGGATTCACCGTTCAATTCCTGGTTATTGTTACCGGGGTTGCTGGTGTAGAATTTGGTCTCACCATCGCCGCAATTCCCGTCACGATCCTCATCTTGTTCATGGCAGCTTTCTGGACTCGGCGGGAAAATAAGGCTGGGATGATTGTTACTATTTTCTTCTTCTTTTGTGGAATGGCTTACTTCATTTTCAAACTTGCCCGGATGTATCAGCCAAGTCACGAAAAATTCTATATCGCTGTCAGGAAGAATTTGACGAGTTTTGCGGTTATAACCATTATCTTAATTGTCCTCACCATCATTAATGCTTCGGTCTGCACCGCAAATTTCAACAAGGGCTTGAAGCAACATATCATGAAACGCAAGATTGGTGGCGAAGAGGAAAAGGCTGAAAATATGACGGAGCTGCCGGACCTCAAACATGGACCCGTATCGAGTCGAATGACGATCGATTAGATCGGTTGGAGAATAAATTGGAATCCGTGACAGGGACATGTAATACTGATACGACAAAACGATTTTCCTATGCTTTTCTAGTCATATTTTGCCTTGGCCAGTGTGGCACAACAAGGCTTTTGTTCTCATACCCGGATGGCGTTTTCAGATTGTTGGATGGAGTTCCGAGGATCGATTCCCCCCCCACGAGACATACCAGTCGTGGTAGTATCAATTAAGCGATGATCTAAGTGGAAGGGGAAAGTCGAGTCCCTGGATGAATTCCTGGTTACCACTGATTAGTATTTCTCGAGTCGCCGCGGCACGAATGCTCTTGTCATGGCGTAGATATATCAATGCTGTTGATTTATGTACATATTGTCTCATCATGATCACAGTCCACGGTTTCACAACTTCGAATTTGGGCCCAATCTAGACATTATCTCGTCCAAAGTAATCGGAGCCTTCGTATCGACCAATTTCCACCATGGCCATGCGACAGGAGGATCATCAATCATGTTCGCCGTGAACTCCGATGCCCTTTTCTGCACAAAACTTTCCTTCCCCTCCTTATCCTTCCCCTTGAACAACTCTAGTAGAATTTTACCATTCAACAAGTGGGTGTTCTCTGCGGGTACCATGACTCCTCCACATCAAATCCTTCATTAAACGCGTACTGACTCCGCTTATATTCGCAATATCATCTACTAAGTCCAAGGCTCGTCCCAATACTTTCTCTAGTAGGGGCACCTCTGAAAAGAGTTCCCGGTATAGGGCGTCGCTAGCTGGATCGACGGAGCCTGTGGTTATAAGATACATAGCTTTCGACAGTCCAATTGAACGGGAGAGAAAGAAGGAAGATGCAGCTTCCATCGCTCTTCCTCGACGTGCAAACATGAAAATTCAAAATATTTTTGGGCAAGGTCATGGTAATTCCGATTACTACTGCACTGCCATTAGTTGCTGCAATGACTGGCTTGGTACAGTGGTGAATGGCGATGGCTACTTGACCTCCACCATCACGGTGGAGTTGGACTGTGTTCTCTGCGTAGTCGAGTCTTTCATCGAGATCAGCGCCAGCACAGTATATTTTGCCATGGCCGGTGACGACAATGGCTTTGACACGAAGATCGTGAGAGAAGTTTGAATGTAGTCACGAGCCATTGTGTTGGTAAAGGTATTGTAGTTTGAAGGACAGGAGAGGGTGATTAGGACGACTTGGGTGGGCATTGAGGAACTTTCTGGGACATGGGAAACGCAGATATGTTGGAATGGGAGAGAAGCGTAAGAGGAGATTGACAATGCAACGATGAGGTGACAGTCGCATGTAAAGTTATGTATTCTGGATTCAGATTCGAGATACTGGACTGGTAGTTGAGGTTATTCCAGAGACGATTTGAAAATTATGAACAGTCTAATGCAGTTGTTTCTGAATGCTCGCCTTTTCATCCAATAGTATCGTAATGTATATATCGGAGATAGACCGTAATAACCGAGGTTCCACCAGATGGGAATGCGGGAGAGAGGTGTGGGTTGCACGTAACTTTAATCATTTCAGAGGAGGAGAATAGGGGCTTGAATGAATGTGTGCCAGGTAGTGCATATGTAATGTAGTTAAAAAGTACTCTTGCCTACCGATCTACTTTATCTCCGCTTACACGTGTGCACGTGTTGTACGTAGTCTACAAAAGCCTTCACAATCTGACCCCACCTCCAATTTTATCCATCATAACAATATATCAGACCAACCTCCCCAAGCAATCATCCCAACAAGATGCCTCAAAAAGAAGCTGTCTCCACCGACAAGGCCCCTCCTCCAATGCCTTTCTTCTCCCAGGCCATCAAATGTCAGGGTATGGTCTATTGCTCCGGGTCTATAGGAATGGATCCGGCCACGATGAAGTTGATCGAAGGCAGTGTTGGCGATAGAACTGTAGGGCTCTGTGGTCTCGTTGTAGATGGAAGATACTAACTAGTAGCATAGGCTCAGTCTCTAAAGAACCTCAGTGCTGTTCTCGAGGCTGCTGGAAGTAGCATCGATAACTGCGTTAAAGTCAACGTCTTCTTGACAGACATGGAGAACTTTGCTGCAATGAACAAGATTTACGATCAAGTCTTCGACAAGGAACCAAAACCAGTTCGAACTTGTGTCGCTGTTCATCAACTACCTCTAGGTACAGATGTTGAAATTGAATGCACCGCGCACCAGTAAGCTCATTAGTACGACGCAACGCAAAGACATTCGGAAATTCTACTAAGTTATGTTCTCAGGAATGTGCCTAAAACTACAAAGATGCATCTATGATTCTGCATGGGCTTACTAGCTTTGAGCGGTCTGGAGAAAACGAGTTCTCTGCAATATAATAATTCCATCTTTGTATCCTTCCCCAACGAGTGAAAAGCAGGTGTTTAGGTTTTACATTCCAGCTGAAACCGGACTGAAAAGTTCCGGGTTCTTTTTTTCATTGGCCTCGTTTTCATTTTTTTCATTCCTCAGTCCACAAAGAGTGAGAAAGCTCGACAAGATTTCTTTGTTTATACATTTATAACTGTACACATAAGCTCGACCTTCATCAGGTAAAGTAGCATCTTCAGTCATACCTAAAATTGTTCAGGTCTCCGCAGTGGTGTTACATAAAATGAGTTCTGACAGCGAAAGCTCAGAGTATGATGACGATTCGTTGACAGGCGACTCACTACCACCATCCAATAATACGCCATTCTTTCTAGATGGACATCAGACTCAACCAGACAGCGATCTACACAGCGCAACCCAACTCTTAGTACAGACGCAGAATCGGGATTTCGGCGATAGTTGGCTTCTTTATGATGATCCTGGAGATCAGGCAGCTTTGAACCAGACGGAGAACGATCGCCACAATGCAGAAAATAAACGACGAGGTATATTTGACGCAGAGACAAAGGCTAATGAACGAAGACACCCACGCGCTCCGAGCAGTGTGAGAATGCGGAAAGATGAGGAACACAGACTGGACCGAGAAGACCGACGAAGAGCAGCCTTCGATGCACACACAGCTACTATTATCGAACGGGCAGATCAAGGAAGACTGCCCAATGAGACAGATACTCAGATGGCACAACGCAGAGCACTACAGGTTTTGGAATCCATAAGACCTTCCCCCACTGGACAACCAGCTACCAACGCGAATTCATTGGCTGATAACATAGGACTTCTTCTGAATGTTAGACCTACACAAAACCCTCCAATAGCGCGGCAGCAGAAACGGCCAAGAGGAATTTCCGGAGCATTGGACGAGTCTGATAATACTGGACCAACAGCAACAAGTCAACGTCCCACCAAGAGGCTTAAATTGAGCAGTAACGGTCATACCAAAGGTCCGGCGGATTTCACAAAGTTCACACCTCTTCGATATGACTTCCTACCTCATTCGCTCCCGGACCCAGACAATGATTGGTTTGAAAGAATGTTTATAGAATTGTTTGTACAGACTGTCAAATTTGCTGATACTTACTTTGGAATCCATGATCTCGCACAAGGAGAATCCCATCGACCTTGGTCGATCAACATGACTCCTGAATTTCTAAGATATGTGGAAAAAGTTGCCGAGCCCGACCCAGCGAATGGTGGATGGGATAACTTGCTCCAAGATAATACCCAAAGAAAGTGGCTCATAGTGGCAGTCCTTGTCCGAATCATGGAAGTCAAAATCTTTGCGGAGGATCTGTGGGGCGCTAACAACGAAGAGAAACAGTTTCTTCATGGCTTGGATAGGGCTCTATTGCCCAGTGAAGGCATGTGTATCTTTTGCAATATATTGTCTCGTACTAACCTTGACTTCAGCATTTGCACGCACGTCTCTTCGCGCTCAAGCCGTACGCACCATTATAGGCCAGGCTCCCACGACTGAAAAGTTCTGGCCAGAAGTGGTCAACCTCACAGCTCAAGTCTCCCTCCTTCTCAAACCACTGACCGATTATTTACACGCTCTACCACCAACAGATGGGGTGATAATTCCCGCGCTTGAGAATCAGTATCAAGCATTACACAATGTCTTTGCTAAGGCTGGTTACCTGGCCATCTCCATTCGCCGTTCTCCTACTATCATCTACCTCTGCAATGTTATGCCTGGAACACCATACGACATGGACGACCAGCACGATCTAGAATACAAATTATTCGCAGCCAGCAAGGAATCTGTACGAGCCACATTTTTACAAGAGCATGCCAGAAACCAAATTGCGTTAACCGCTGCCGAAAATCTCGTAAGGCAAAATGCAGCAGATAAAACCTCAAATACTAGAGCTGGCTTGGCTGCCGAGAAGAAACTCCATGCTCTACAATGCATACCACCACTAGAACCTCCTGGACAACGTTATCGAGCCATGACGAAAATTGCGGTCTGGCCTAACGTGTGTCGTTATTCTGCAGGTAATGGGAAAGCAGGAGGAGAATTGGATGGAATGACGATTTACAATATTTGCAAGAGCGCGGTCATAAGTTATTACGGGAAGCAGAACAAAACTCCCGGCGAAAGACTGAGATTGGCCGATTTTGTGAAAGAGAAAAAGACTAAACTTGGACCGGGGCGTGGCGTTCTTAGAATGGTTGGGGAGAGTGTTGCTTTCATTGCTATGACTGCATTGGTTATAGGCGGTACCTCTGCGGTCTACCCAGAAGGGGTTACGGCAGGGTTGGGTGAAGGCTTGGTGGAGATGGTTACTGGACTTGCGTGTAAAATTCTTTGATATTTTGGGGTATGATTTCGAAACCTTTATTAGGAGAAATGTAATGAGGAGTCTGATATGTCAAGTGGAAGAACCTTGGCTGGCGCTTTTGAGATGCGGGATTGAGAGATTGTTAATTTTTGCTATTGTTTTTCAAATATCTAAGCAATTATAACCACTC
This sequence comes from Chlorociboria aeruginascens, assembly GCA_002276475.2. Lineage (NCBI taxonomy): Eukaryota > Fungi > Ascomycota > Leotiomycetes > Helotiales > Chlorociboriaceae > Chlorociboria > Chlorociboria aeruginascens. The sequence continues at coordinate 48,203 of NCSK02000010.1, read as the reverse complement.
AAAATTGCAATGTCAATAATTGCTGCCATATCCTGAAACCTGTTAGATCATGCCCGTCCTTAAGACGCCGCGCTTAGCTGAAGGCTTGAATAGCCTTACTACTTAACTATTATTACTATTTTCTAACTCTAACGCCCCCAAGCGTTTTCTTCTCCTTTTTTCCTTCTTAGCCCACCGAAGCCCGCAAGCATTGCAAAGCGTTTTTGGTCCAGTGGGACCCTTTCGCCATTCTGGAGAGACTAGGGTACCTTTTAAGATTAGTTTGTGCGCTGCTGCTGTAGAAGTCAATGAATCTTACCACAATCCGTACAAACATACTCATCGAGTAATTTGATCTTCTTCTTTTTATCGTTCACCCTCGCTCCCTTGTCAGCCGGTATTGCAATTCCAACATCACCCCTGATCAGGTTAGGACTCATGGACCCAGTACTAATTCCCTCGCTTCTCTCGCCATATCTCAATCCAGTCAACATTTCAATTGTCTCGATGTGTGTGGCACCCTCGTAACGTGCCATCTTATCGTTTATTGAGTCTGGTCTACTACTCGCATTTGCATCTTCAAGATTCTGTTGAGTTAAAGCAGCATTCATAGCTATTGGGAGGGCAGGTGGGGGCATTGCTAATATGTCGGGATTTGTGGTGCCATTCTCTTCAAGGGGATTGTCTAGATGACCTTCCTGTTCCTTGAGCCAAAGGTTTTCGGCATTTTCCGCATCCTCGGCTTCCTCTCTCTTTAATTCACCAATACGCTTCGTTAGACGCTCATTCTCAATTTTGTGCTCGAGGAAAGAATCCAGCAATGCGGCGTTCTTGGTTGGATAGGGACGCGCCATCATGAAGAATCCCCGACAAAAGCTGGATCCATTATTAGGTCCAAATGCGTTGGCTCCAGACGCCAGATGTGCATGACCGTGGGATTCGAATATTGTGTAAGTGCCATCTTTTTTCTTAAAGCGATAGAAGAAGCGTAGTGGATGACCAGATGCTATGGAATCGTTGAACTCCCTTATGAAGATGCCACTATCATCCGAATGTATAAAATCTACAATGAATTTGCCTACCAAATCTTCGGTGGCATATCCAGTCAACTGCTTACCACTTGGCGAGACATAGACTATGCGACCGTCGGGAGTAAGTATATGCAACATGTCCTTCAATTCTTCGATGACTCGTTGCGACCAATTCCTCCTCTTTGTGAATTCTGTAAGAGTGCTGCCGCTACTCAATGAAGATTGCACGCCGAAATCCGTAGGTAGAGGGCCCGCTCCAATGCCGGTCATTGTGTTGCCAGCGGTATTAGTACTTCCTGTGCCACTTTCGTCTCCTTGCTCGTTCTCGGTTTGTGGTATGACGGGATTAAATGGCGTGTATGGCTCAGGATCACTTCCGTCATTGATGTTGTTGGACTCTAGAGTCATGGGCATATTATCGAAATCACTGAGTAGGCCATCTTCGAGAACTCCGGTCATAGAGGTATCGGGGCCATTGTGGTCAGTCTTATCAGTCTAGATGAGAAGTCAGGATACGTGGGGGGATCTAGAGAGATGGAGGGGTGAGGAGCGTACCTGCGAGGCTGACAGGCCCACAGACAGGTTGTTCATGGCTCCGACGCCTGTATGTGTCAAGATGGCGGGGTCTATTGCCTGATCGTTCATCTTATATATTGATATCGATTTGGAAAAAAGATGCGGGCATGACCTGGTAGGGAGTTTTCTCTACACCATCCAACAATGGCGCAGTAGATGCAGTCTGTGAGTGACTCTAGCCATGGGGGGAGGGATGTGGAATTATCTTTCTTGTAACTTGGTGGAATGCGGGGAACAGCTTCTTCGCAGAGGAACAGTATAGCATCTAGTACGAGTACAGAGTTCAGTTGCCGAAGGTAGGGATTTCCGGTAAAGCCTAGAAGCAGCAGCAGTAAATCCGGTTGAGTCCCTAATTCGGTTCAGATTGATGATGTCTTTTGAACCGCAGTCACATGACTAGGCGTTTGGATATTTGAGAGACGCGTTTGCCTTGTTCCCCACATCTTTTTTTCAACAAGCTTCTCCGCAGCATACATCCCGATCCAACAGTCTCTCCAAAACACAAGCTTACATCGCATTTGGATAGAGCTCTTGTGTGTGAACACAGAGCATTGGTGTATGCGCACAACCCATACTGGGCAGTCAAAATGTAAGTCATCCCATACCCCAATCTTCTCTTGATCTTCTGCTAATCTTCCTCCTCCGCAGGTGTACGTTTTCTCTTACCTAACGGCCATGCTATTACATACCGGACATACTAATCCGTATTCCGTAGCTAAGATAGACAAGCTCCAGATCCTGGGGTAAGTGTGCATCTGTTAGCCATCCTTGGCCTCAAAGCTAATTCATGGGAAATAGGATCCGATCTTTCGACAACCAACCGGCTGACATCCGTGCGAGGGGTGAGACTATTACATTTAACACACCTTTGACGCTCATTGTTGGATACAACGGTTCAGGCAAGACAGTGCGTGCGCTGCAGATATTATAGTAGGGAGGAACTATGCTAATGCTTCATCAGACGATCATTGAGTGCCTCAAATATGCGACTACTGGTCAGCTTCCTCCTAACAGTGCTAAAGGCGCTGCCTTTGTTCACGATCCGAAGGTAAGATGCAAATTCACCGATAAACTTACAGTCATGCTCGAATGTACTAACGCGCGGCAGTTATGCCGGGACAGCGAGGTCTTGGGACAAGTACGGCTTGGCTTTCGAGCTACTGGCGGAGCAAGAATGGTCGTCACCAGATCTCTTCAGCTTACTTTGAAGAAGAACGATATGAGATCGGCAAAATCATTAGAAGGCTCACTCTTGGTAGATAATGATGGCGAAAGAACTGTTGTTTCAAAGAGGGTAGCTGATTTGGACGCCACCATACCTATTGAGCTTGGGGTACCTGTAGCTATTTTGGACAACGTCATTTTCTGCCATCAGGATGAATCTTTATGGCCCATGAGTGAACCCTCGGTACTCAAGAAGAAGTTTGACGAAATTTTTGAAGCCTTGAAGTACACTAAAGCTATTGATAATATCAAGAGCTTACGGAAAGTCTATGTCGAGAATCTGGCTAAATACAGGCACGACGAAAGTTCGTTCAAGGTGGATAAAGACAAAGGTGTGCGAGCAAAGGCAATATCTGGGACTCTTGAGGCCCAAATCAAGGAAATGAAGGGTCGACTAGATACGTTGAATGAGAACTTGACAGTGGCAGAGGCCAAGGGGAAAGAAAAGCTTTCTCTCGCTAACGAAGCCCTCGGACTTGTCCAACGACTAGATTTGAAAAATAGAGAGTTACTCTACATCCAAAAGCAGGTCGACGAATTAGAAGCGGACCTGGAGCAATATGAGGAGTCTGACGAATGGTTGAAGTCCACCTTGGCCCAGTATGAGGACAGAATGGATCATCTACGAGAGCAGGAGCAGGATTGCCAAAGACAATATAGGTCACTTAATGATGAAGAGATGATCACGCGAGGTCAGGAAGATAAGAAGCTTGCAGAAATGGGCCACCATGTATCCCAAAAACATGAGTATGAAAAGCGAATCAAATCGCGAATGGGCCTTGTCAGAAGCGCCGCAAAGCGACATGGAATCCGCGGCTACGATGGTGATCTCGAAGAGTCTGAGGTCCACGCGTTCATTGAAAAAATGGTCAAACAATCTAGAGATAAGGACCGCGAGTTGGAGCGAGTCCAAGCTGAAGCTGAAGATGAACAGAAGAAAACCCAGGCTGCTCTAAATGGACTTGAGGGTAGTCGGACTGCTCGAATACAAGACAAAGCTATTGCTAGGCAGACGATTAGAAGTAACGATACTAAGGCGAACGGCCTCAGGCGTGATGTACAAGCAATCAACATCGACAATGACTCAAAAAGAGTTCTGGAACTATCACGAAATGAAGTGCGCGATAATCTGCTCAAGGCTACCGCAGAATACGAGAAGGCATCTTGGGATAGAAACTTGCAGACGGAGAACAACAACTTACGAGAACTAGAGAATGAAAAAGGGGCTTTGACAGGTGAGCTTGTGCAGGTTACACGCCTTGGTAACGAACGCGCCAAGTTAGATTTCACTAGAACAAAGGTCAAAAACCTACAACTCCAGCTAGATACCTTAGTTTCTACGCACAAAGATGCAATGACTTCCGTCCTTGGCGGGAATTGGAGCCTCGATACTCTTGATCGTGAATTCCAAGATGCCCTGTCCCAGAGAACTGAGGCTGTTGCAGATGCCAAAAAGCAGCAAGATATCGCTATCCGGGAGCTCGATGCAGTAGAATATAAGATCAAGAATATTCGTGGTACCATGAAGAAGAAGAGGGAAGACATGGAAAGATGTCACACTGCCGTGTTGAACTCAATCCTGTCTCCTGAAGATGAACCCCTTACTAGCATCGAAGACTATCCCTCGGAGCTAGCCTCATTAGAGACCGAGCGTGACTCAATCCAAAAAGATCTAGATGGGTTCACCTATGTTAGGGAATACTACCAGAAATGTAGTGATACTGTGAAGGAGAAGAATGCTTGCCGTCTTTGTGAGCGGAGATTTGCCGACACCAAGGAGCAATCAAAAGCGTTGGAAAAGATCGATAAACTACTTGCAAAAAACGCCCAAGAGCAATTAAAGGCCGATCTGGAATCTATCAAAAAGGAACTGCAACAAGCTATTGCTGTCCGATCTCAATATGAGATCTACAATGCTCTATCTAAGAATGAGATACCTACTCTAGAAAAAGAACTCCAAAAGGCTGAAAAGGACAAGCTAAATTGGGTCGCCCGCCTTGAAAATGAAGACAGCCAAGTTCGCGAAAAAGAGACTGCCAAGAGTTTTATCGAGGCACTTCTTAATAATATCAACACCATGATCCGATTGAGTGACGAAATATCGGGCTATAACGCTGACATTGTGACGCTTTCTTCACAACAGAAGCTGTCTGGAAGCTCACGGACTATCGAAGAAATTGAAGAGCAAATTTCGGCATATAGTGAGCGGATTCGAATCCTAGCGGCCAGGATAGGTAAAATGGCCACAGACAAAGATCGTGCAAAGACCTCTATCAACACGCTAGAGCGAGAGTTGAGTAATGCGTCTAGCAAGTGTGATAACGCAGGTTACCAGCTCGAGAAGAAAGAGGCCCTGCTTTCTCAAATCAAGGAGCTTGAGGAAAATAATCAGAAGCAGCAAGCACTTATTCGACAGGTCGACTCGGAGCTAGAGGGTCTAGATCCTGTGATTGCTGAAGCAAAGGTTCATCACGAAGATGCTCAGCAACGTGGCAAGGCTAAAGACAAGGAGATCCGAGGGGCAAAACAAGTGCTTTCGGATATAGTAAAAGATTTCAAACGACTAGATGAGGAAATCAATAGATATCTTGAAGAAGGTGGCCCAGCGAAACTTGCAGCTTGCCAACGATCGATAGACGTCCTCGACAAGGATCATAAACGCATCCAGAAAGAAAAGCAGGAAATTACATCAACTGCCAATAGCCTTAATAAACAAATCAGCGAGAGCGACCAGATCAAGAGAAACATGAACGCCAACATCAAGCATCGATCAAACCTTCGCGAGCTAGAGAAGACAAAGGAAGAGATAACTGAACTTGAGTCACGCAATGCGAAGGAAGATTGGGACAGACTCCACAATGAAGCCAGACAATTCGATAAGAACTGCAATGCTATGAAGGCTGAGATAACCGCAATTTCTGCTTCCGTCGGGTCTAAGGATGAAGAATTGGGGCGATACTCTGACGAATACGCAACGTTTTATAAGCAAGCCGCTCAGAAATACCGCGAGGCTCACATTAATGTAGAGACTACAAAGGCCGTAATTGAAGATCTGGGTAAATATGTGACAGCCTTGGACGCTGCTATTATGAAGTTTCACAGCATCAAAATGGAGGAGATTAATCGCATCGCCGGCGAGCTCTGGCAGAGAACATACCAAGGTACAGATGTCGACACTATCATGATTCGCTCTGAAAACGACAATCCATCCTCCAAGCGAAACTACAACTATCGTGTAGTCATGGTTAAGCAAGGAGCTGAGATGGACATGCGTGGCAGGTGCAGCGCTGGACAAAAGGTCTTGGCCAGCATTATCATTCGTTTAGCTCTGGCAGAGTGCTTCGGGGTCAACTGTGGTGTAAGTTCCCTTGCTCACTTTTCTAATCATCACATACTGACTTTTGCGCAAGATCATTGCACTAGATGAACCTACAACAAATCTTGACCGTGACAACATCCGAGCTTTAGCTAGTTCTCTCCACAAGATCATCAAGGAACGTCAACAACAGGCTAACTTCCAACTTATCGTCATTACTCACGATGAAGAGTTCCTGAAGGATATGAATGTTGCTGATTTCTGCGATAATTATTGGCACGTGAGCAGGAATGATAAGCAGAAGAGTATAATTAGAAGCCAGGCTATCACAGACGTTCTGTGAGCAGTCTTTCGATGGTAGTGAGTGCGCTTAGCGAGGTACAGATATAGATAAGGATGGCGTTTGAGGGGCATTCAGTTTGGGATTTTTCATCATGATGCATAGCTATGGAGTTTGCTATCTCTGGGGCTTTTATGGAACGGTATAGCGTGATAGATATCATCAATATTCATACTAGATGAATGACGGATATAATTAGTTGGCTCGCTGTGATAGCATCGCTAGTACAGTATAACGAATTATTTGCCCATGTGTTCCTCAGACTGTAATATTTGGGGGGAATAGAACGAAGAGAATTTATTATCTTGGTACCCAAACAACGCTGGGAGAGAGAGGACTTGAGGTATTTCATTTTGAAGAAATGATCTTGAAAATGGAAGATGTGGGGTCTCGCTTAAACCCCTTTGAACGAAGGGTCAAGGGAAAAAAAACCCACCAGGTCCTAGGACCCGAATGAAATGAATACTACAGACCTGCAGGGTTGATAAGTGAGGGATTTATTAGAGGAGGTATCATTGCAGCCATTTTCCAGCACCGTTTTGCTCATTATTACATGCACAATTCGCATCTTAACCACTATCACAAATCAAAGCTCATTGGCGATATGGTTAGAATTACACCCTCCATGCTCGAAAACTTCGAACGCCCATGGTCTTGATTCCAGAGGCTCTCTGCGCCATCTGATTGAAATGTTTCAAACTCGATGTCGAGATTTTTGGAAGACAAGATGGTCAGGTTTAAATGTCAGTGGTGGATGTAAATAATCCTTTATCTTGGGAGGATATTTTGTGTATCGAAAGAACTCAATTTTCATGCCGTTCCCCAAGGCTGCCAGTAGCAATTGTAATACAGCGTTAACAAGCTCAATACACGGGTCCGATTATCAAGTGCCAAGAGCAGACGAGGCAAAAGATATAAAAAGAAGGAAAAAAAAGCTAAAAAAAATAAAATATAAAAAAATAAAAAAATACAAAAATGCAAAGCTGCAATCGAGGGCCAGTCAAGGTGACCGCTAGTTTGATGAGAAGGAACAAGATTCTACCCAACACGACTAAGCGCGCCAGAAGAGTCTAATCGCTCTGATGATCGAACCCTACATTTACTAGAAACCCACCAAGGCCGCCATACCATACTAACTCAACAGTATAAGCAATAAGAATCTAATAGAGTACGATTCTCAACCCTAGAAATAGACCCAGCAATTTGTAGTAAATCGCAGCCTCGACCATTCGTAATTCTCGATTCATCCATAACAAAATCCGCTCCCGTAAATACCCCCAAGCGATTCACTCATCCAGAGAGTCAAACTCCCGTAACTTTAAAAGTTTATTGCTAGTGGTCGTGTCGCTAAAAATTCCAGATAAATAAAAGCTTACGCAGGACTCTTTCTAACTCCAAGATACATCGTCCCAGGTAACTACACCTGTACCCAATTCGAGCTCTCTTTCAGGACCAAACAAAGATCGCAGGATTCGGATTTTGAACTAGGTATCGTGCTCTTTGAGCAAGTAAGAAAGATGGTAAGCCATGCTTCAATACTACCCTATCATCACTATGACATAGACTGACAGTTCATAAAGATTAACCCAGCGACGACGATTCAAGATATCCGTAGGGATATGGTCACGCTAAGCCGCGAAATCGTCAAAGCGCCCGAGAAAGGCCACACGGCGTTGCGTATATCAGCCTTATTCCAACCCAACTTGTCGCCGCTTGCGAAGGCACTCGCTCAAGTCGTTCATTTACACAAGGAATTGGTTCCGGCTGGGGGCATGACCCTTTCTACCATGGAGCAGCCAGGCCCCTCGTCGATGCGAGTAAGATTCAAGTGTGTGTATTCAAGACCCACGGCTAATCAATCATAGCTGTTTGATGAGGCGGTCGTGATTGGTCACAGCCTGAGGGTCCTTCCTCAAAAACTCTGTTTGGCTAGCCAAAAGTGGTATAAGAAGCGCATCGTTTTTCTCCTAGGAGAGTGGATTGCGGTCATGGGAGTAAGTTCTCGAGATGTGCTACCAGCTCCTACTAACATACAATAGGAGTTGTTTTCGGTTTTCGACCACCTGTTTGCTGGGGAGTACTTCGAACAGATGCAGAACCGCCCCTCCCTCATGGTCTTTAGCCTCCATGCGGCTATGGAGGCTTGGGAGGATATTATGGACGAGGAGTAGATGGAAGTATTCTGTATTTATACAGCGGGGGTGAGTCTGATTTTGTTTTGAAATTTGATAGAGGAGATTTGTTGTTTTCCACTCTGATTCAAAGCCACACAGTGAGATTTGCTCTGTTCTTCAGTCTCAGTCGCTTGACAATAAGCCCTACTATAACAGGTCCAGTGCTTGTACACAGAACTATTGCCCATATTATTATGAGGAACAAATCTTCGCTAGAAGATTCTCCATTGAACCCCGCCCTATCCCTCAGTGTCAAGGTACCTGAGCTTTGCGCTAATGATGCGATCAAGAATCCAATCTCTCCTCTGGCAATCATAGCAGCACCTACAAGTAAAGCTATTTCATGTGGAGCCCGATCTGAAGTTTCTTCATCTTGAATCTGAGGAGTGAATCTTGGTGATACTGATCCCTTTTTTCTTGGCCATGAAAGGAGGTCCTTCCAGCGCTGTGACCTTCTCAAATGTTCAAAATAGATTATTCCACAGACCATCCCCTTGGCAATTATCATAAGTAGCGAGTATACCACTCCTTTCCAGACAATGGGCCCTCCAAACATGTTTGTAATTGGAATGGAAAATCCTATCGAAGCCTGCAGTTATAGTTAGCAAGATCGTGACTTCAAGATATTTCAACATAACTGAAAGAAAATAAAAAGAAAATGAAAAGAGTTTCCATAAGCATATAACCTTTTTCCGCCGTTGTGCCAATGTTGGTGGCAGTGGGAAAAGGGAGAACCACATCCGTCTAATGGCGGCCAGTGGGCAGCATTGAAGGAGGCGTATAGTTTGAGGAAATAATAGTGGAAATATCCTCATTAAGTCCTATCCATAACCAAACAAGGAGGAATTCACTGAATTATTGAGTTGATAGGCTCGTGAAACTGGGAACATTGTGTTGGAGTTTCTGGGATCATTGGAATAGCGTCGACTGATGCTATGAATGTTCATGGATTGATTTGCGTACATTGGAAGCTTGGTAAACTTGAAGGTGCAAAGCATTTGTCCCATTCATTAGACATAGGCTGGCAATACGCTTCCAAGGGTGAAGGTCGAAAGGGGTTGCGTACTGATATTGGAAGACGACTTACGAAGAAGAATGGAACAAGTACGTGTTCCATTACGGATTTGTAGTACTCGTCGTAAATTCCAGAAAGCATCCCAATAGTCGTGACTTCTGGTTGTTGGACGCTTTCGTAAATAGACCATAGAAAGCTCACTATGCCACCAGCAATAAACGCAGCAAATAACAACGATGTGCCAATAAAGGAGGCAATAGTAATGAACACAACTAGAACAGCGGTGGAAAGAACGAAGTTAAGGTGAGGTACATTCGTTACAATCTTTGTGAGTTGCAGCTGAAGGAGGGATTTCAAGTTTGAGGTGGAGGAAGTTGGTCGGTTCTCAGGTTGGAAGTAAACGATCAGCCATGTCCAAATTGGTCTCAACACATACGGGGCCAGGCAGAGAGTCACGAGGAGCATGCCAAAACTCGATACTATGGGTCGAGCAATAGACCAGCCTCCACTTCCTCCACCCCCAATAGTTGTTACAATCTTGACCATGACAAGTCCTACGACATCGTCCATCATCGCAGCCCCAACGAGAATGGCGCCTATCTTAGTCTGTTGCATTTTTGCTGAAGATAGGATGGCAAAAGTCATCCCTAAAGAAGTTGAACATAAAGATGCACCAGCTGAAAATGCACCCAAAGGAGTAGGGAAAACAGGTTCAGAACCATCGATGGGCAAAACAAGCAAGAGAAAGGACAGGGCAATGGGCATGAGCAACCCAACTGTGGCTATAGAGATCGACAGATATGCAAATTTACGTAGCATAGAAAAATCAGTATTAAGACCCCCTTCAAACACAAGTCCTATTAGCCCTAAATATCCAAGTTGTTGGATTGTCTCCTGAGTTCCCGTGGATAACCATGCTGTTTCCCCTACTGGCATGCCCCAAATTATCCCAATCAAGATTTCTCCAATGAGTCCACAGTAGAGTAAACGGTCAAGAACGTATCGAGCAGCATTGAGCAAGATAATGAAGGAAGTTAGAGAGAGTATGACCGTTATGTCTGGTTCTTCGTAAGGCAAGTAAGGCATGGCGAGAGTGTTTGAAACTCGGACAACCTTCGAGAGAGTCAAAGAGACATAGAAGGAAATTCAATAGCACAATTAATATGATAAGATATGGGAAATTGGATTTGAGTGGTCTTTTTCAGTAGGGATGAAGCTTGGTTCGACAACTCTGAGACTTCTTGTCATGCTTAGTCACCCAACAAAACCAAGCCGCTAAGATTGTAATTTTATTTTGCGATAAGATCTCTTTTGTACCTCATCTTATTATCTATCCACCATGAATGCTCATGCCCTCCTCACCTCCCAAGGATGGCGGGGCACTGGCCATTCCTTACACGCTACCGATGATAATACAGGCCTCTCCCGGCCACTACTTGTCTCCCAAAAGCAGAACAATCTCGGAGTCGGAAAGAAGCAACACAAGACGAGCGATATGTGGTGGCTGAATGCTTTTGATAAGTCTCTTAAGGGCCTGGATACCTCGAAACAAGGCACCGTGGTACAAACTGTCACAAGTGGTGGGCTAGATATGGTTGCTAAAGGCGGCGCAAAGTATGTGGGTAGTGGAGGGGGGCTTTATGCCTCTTTTGTACGAGGAGAGTCTTTGACTGGGACGATTATGCTGGAAGCGACGAGCGAGAGACCACTCAAGAAGAAAGGGAGAAAGGCCGAGGAGAGGAAGGAAACGAAGGAGGTGAGGAGAGCGAGGAAAGCTGCGAAGAGGGCTGCGAGGGCGAACGAAGTTGCCGTTGAAATACCGGAATCCGAGCAAGTAGAAGAAATCACCGAGAAAGCCGAGATGAAGGATGAGAGAAGGGAGCAGAAGAAACGTTTAAAACAAGTGGAAAGATCGAAAGCAAAAGCGGATTTGGAGCGTGCGAAGAAGAAAAAGCGGAGAAAAGAGAAGATTTAAGGACTGGTCAACTTTTGATTATATTCGGAGATAAAGGATTGGAGTTCTCGGAGTAAAGCATATGATCACTACGGTGATCCTGGCATACAATTGTAGAGCAAAATAATCAATTCCAACTCATATCTCTTTGGGTATCTTTCCGGGCTTGTTTGACAATAACCAAGGTCTCCGCTGCCAAAACTCATCCTTGATGATGTCCACGTGCTGAACAGTAATTCTTGCCTTTGCTCGTCGTTTCCTGTCTTTTTCTTCCTGGGTGTTTGATAGCCCCTTTTCTTCAACTGTCTTTGCTGTATCTTCATCAATGACTTCCATTGGTGTCCCAGGCTCAACCAACTCGTACTATTTCCCCCTTAGAGATGTTTTGAAGTTATATGAAAGTCGGGAGCTGGAATAGATCACCTACATCACGAAATATGACGCTACCCTTTTTGTAGATCTCAGGCTCGTTGTTATAGTTGATCTTGAACCTGGAAAACAAAATCTCGTTTTTATCTGCTGCTAAAGATCCCTATCGCGCGTAAAAATGTGGTTACAAGATGGAGCTGTGGAACGTAGACTCACTGCAAGCTCCTTTTCAGCCTCCCTAGCGTCCAATCCTCCAATCTGAATCAAGGCCCAGAAAGTTGTATTGTATAGATTGTTGATATGGCCTAATTGCATTTCAGCCTCTTTTCAAGGAAATCTAGACAGATGGTACTCACAGTCTACCTGTCTCCAGCTCATATAGTCCCGTAGATTCTGTACACTCGGATACTGTACCGCCCTCCCATCAAAACCAGGTAGGGGCGCTGAAAGTTGCACTTCAGGAAAGAATGATGACCAAAGATGCACATAGCTTGCAGTAAAAGTTGATACGATCGTGGTCACGAGCTTGCTAACTTATGATCAGTCCATGCCCTCCAAAAATACAAATAGGAGTCATACCTTGACCGTCTCTCGAAAAGGACACAAGACTTGTGGAAGACAAAACTAGAAGAATAGAAATAATTAGAGAAAATGAGAGAAAATAGCATCAAGAATGATGTACCTGTATTCATCACTAATTCCGTACGCAATGACAATATCCGGAAGTTCAGTCATGACCGCCTTGGCCGCAGCGTTCATGAGATCCAAAGCTCGACGATCATTTGGCTTTTCGAATGCATATTTATCTGAGAACCTAATTGTTCATGAGTTTCAATGGACGACATAATTTGGAGAGCCGGACCTATGGAATCCTCGACCATCGACTCGTACTACAATCCACGTGTTTGGAAGCAATAGGTCTGGCTGCTCGAAAGCCTTCACATATTCGTATCTGTGACACTGTTAGAACGCAAATAACTACGATCGAAAGGGGTTTTCTCGCACTTTGAGTTGGCCATATTTACTTTGTAGTTCAAGGTTGAGATTTGAGGTACAGTACCTTAGGTATGCAAGGCAAGGGCGAAGCGAAGTTTGAGGTAGTCACGGAGGCAATCGATTTGGGGCAACAGAACAATTTTGTCTCTCAAATTTCTCTATATACCTAGCTATCTGGATATTTATGAAGCAATTTGTTCTCGATTGTAATCACACACAGGAGATGGATGCTCCAATAATAATGTGAATTTTTTTAATAATGATGGCATTAAGGAGGCTGACTCCAAGGTATCTATTTTGATTTTTTATGATTAAAAGCCATGAATCATAACTCATTCTTTGGCAGTGTCGCTACCTTTTCTTGGAATAGCTTCTCTGCTTTCGCCCATACCGGTGTCGTCCTCCATTCCTTCAAATGCAGAAGACTTGGAAGCAAATCCTTGCTGAAAGCCTCACTTGCCTCTCTAGGGAGTAAACTTGGGAGATGATCTATGGAAATAACTGACAGTCTTGGTCCTCCATTGACCTCAACAGGTACCGTTGGTTCTGTAAATGTAGTAGCAACAGTGTAAACCGGAATTGGGTTATTCGGGTTTGTAGTGTCGGCACTGACATCGCAGATAACTGAGAGCTTGCGATCTGGGGTGTTTAAGCTCTCCATGTCTACGAAGTTAGGGATCTTGGACATGAGGTAAATGCAGTTGACAAAAATGTCACTCTCCACAATCTCAGGGAAAGGTCCACCCTTAGCGGTCTCTGCCATGTCCCACTTAAGAATATTCTCCGTAGGAATACCAGCTCTTAAGCAGAGATCGACAGCACCAGACCCACATCGACCCAAGGCACCGATAACCAAGACTCGAGGCACTTTTCCCGACTTCGTTGCCCGATGGCAACCGCTTTCTTGACGTCCACGATCAACTTATCTTCATTTGGGTAGCTTGAAACACTCGGGAATGGCTCAGATGCAGGGTGTGTAAGTTGCCACGCCCATGTCTCAAGAGCTAAAGCAGCACCAGCAAATCCAGCATGATATCCAAAGGCCGCTACTCTGCGATTCTTGTCATCGGTGAGGAATTCGAGATCGAGGAGAGTTCCACCGCCGCGCGGAAATCGAGAAAGTACTTTCTCCCAGCCGCCTTGTTGCTTGTAGCAGTGAGCAAATTGGATATGAGTATGCTTCAGGGGAACTGAATAAATGTTAGGAGTGATTCCATGAGCCAAACTGAAGGGATATATCTACATTCTTCGACAGGAAGCTCCTTTAATCCAATGATGATATGATCCGTTGGGACGTCGCGCCATGTATTTTCTTGCACCAATGTAGCTCCCACCCTTTCGAATTCACTATCGTCGAATATTCTTTCCGGGCTACGCTCAATATTGACTGTATAGCCAGCGTCGATGAGAGCTTTGGCCGTCGTTGGCGTGAGCGCTGATCGATGCTCCAAAGCTTTCCCTACTGAGCTTCTCATTAGCAGTTGGCGGAACATCATGCCAATGAGAACTTACATTCGGAACGAAGATGAAGAGTGGTTACCGACATGATGCTATGAGACTGATTGCTGTGGAAAATAATTGTTGCCAGAGGTTTGTTTGGACTAGTAAATAATTTTTAAATTATTCTGCCATGAGTCAACGCACCGCCTTTCTCCAGTCTCCGATATCGCCTGAACGGAAGATAGAAAATATTATTTTCTCGTTTAATTATAAGTTGTCAAGTCATCACAGGCACTGAAATCCCTTCTTGCATCCAAAACCAAACTAGCTGAGAGAAAAAGGCTGACTATCCCTATTTTACATGGACGTTTTGTCTTCCGTCATCTCCTCCACTAGGACCTTCGCCCACTTTTTCTACTCTTCTTTCTGCAGAATCCTCCATACTACCAGAAATCACGCCGTCAATGGTTGGCATCTCTCCTGTACGAGCATTCTCAGCCCCGCTGCTTTCCCCAGAAGATCCCGAGTCAGTGCATCCACCACAAGTACACTCGAACCCATAGTACTTTGCCAAGTACCTCTTCGAGTGTCCACTGCACAAACGGGGAGTCAGCAATTACTTCTTTGGCATGTCTCTGGAGTGAATACTCCCGAGACCTGCTCCGTGAGGAGATATTTTGCTCCCGGGGTTACTGACTAGTCCACAGTAATCTCCTCTCCTTCAAGTAACTTGTAACGATTACTAAATATCATCCGGTTCTGCTCGTTATCCCATGTAAAAATGGTGTTGGATACACAGGAGTGGTTGATGCTGGATTTGTAAGAGTTAGCGTTAGTCTTTTGAGAAAGATTTAGTAGTAAAGATTCGATGCAGGAATACGTCAGTCAAAGCCTCACAACTCTTGAGATGCTCTAGAATATGGAAACATGCTCCGAGTACACTTACCGCGATCCAATCTCGAAGATTGCCGAGGCAAGCCCACCAACATCAAAGCCATTGCTGTATAGGATACTTCTATTGAGTGACTCTGATGGTTTGCGCCGAAAGGAGTGTAGTGATTGATATGCCTTTCGTAGTTCCGGTGGAAGTGCATTCACGGCAACGTCCAATGGATCAGAACGTGCACCCGTATCACTGAAGGTTACGAGAGGAGCTTCGCAAAGAATAACAGTACCAGGGAGAATATCTCGTAGTGCAAATACTCCAAAGCCTTTGCCTTCAGAAGCATTGACCTCAATAAGCACATCAAGGGTTTCAGGATCTCGAAGTGGAGGACGCTCTGTACCACTACGTCGCACTTGGGGTAAAGTATCAAGGTTTAGAGATGTTTTCGTCTCGAAGTCGTTAGTTTCGATGATAACTCTGAGCGGCTCAGAAGGGCGAAATCCAGACCCGCCCGTCATTTTGAATGATGCGACAACTGGCTGTGGAACTATATAAAAGCCTATTAGCATATGCTCCCCAGAAAACTCAGGGTATATATAAATAAATACTTATCCGATTCAACGTCATAGAATATTTAGAACTGAATGCTTGAGCGTAAGCTCGAACAATAGAAAGAAAGATAAATTTATATGAAAGATACGAGTATGAGGATAGAACAGAAAAGTGAATCAAGGTCGCGAAATTTAAAGGGTAGACGCTTCTTTTGAGGCAAGACACTGCCGTCCAGGGACGAAAAGGATATAGTATGGATTGATACTTTATGCTGTCATCAAGCTGAGAACTACGGTCACTGACCGTTGCAAGTGGATTTCTCCACGCCACGCCCGCCCAAATATGATACAAGTCGACAAAAAGCCGCTCATAAATATCATAGACACCCTATATGCAATATTTCCTGCCATAACACCGCCCTTCGGAACCCCAACTCCAATGCAATGTTTACCGAGGCCAACAGCAAGACATTATCACCTATGCCGGTCCTTACTCAACTGTCCATCATCTCTCTTCGGAAAGCCTCCTACTCGCTCCGCGCGTCTCATAATATCCCTCCCTTTTTCGCCCTCTTTGTCCTCCATTGGTAAACCCCACCACTCTCGATGAAACTTCTCTTGCTCCTTTCTTCTCTCTTCTTTTGCCTCCCTCTCTCGCTGCCTCTTCAACCTTGTAGCAAACCATTCTTCTCTCGCCGCATCTTGCTCCTGTTGAGTAGCATGCGATATCATACAACTATTCATCGCTCGATTTTGCTCCCTACATTTGAAGGGTGCTGAAAAGGTTCGTCCAAGGGCGCATTCGGCAAAACCTACATGTCAGATGTTAGTATAGGAATACTAAGCAGATATAAGAATGCGAACTTTTTATTTCTGCTGCACAATACTCACGGACTCGAGAGTGATAAAGTTCTCGAACTTGGGCTTCTTGGGCTGAGGATAGAGGGAGTGGATTTCGTGAGGGCATGGGCAGCTGAGGAATATTTTCCTCCTCTCCTTTAGAGGGTGCCATAGCAATCATTAGATTTGTAGTAAAAAAGCACAACGGTGATAATATAACAAAACCAAACGTAGAGAATCTGAGCTTGGAGTGAGCTAGTGACTTGTTTGGGATTAGCGTGAAATTTAAGGTGGGCTCCTTCAAGCCTAGAGGAATTTTATCTTATTTTTATTTCAATTCTTCGACCGTTATTGAACCCTACCCGGACCACATTACACTTCTCACCTCGCAACTATAACATAGCGATCTGAGGTATCCGGGAAACAAAGCCTATTTTTTCTGCAGCTTCTAAAACACCATGGCGGGCGATGGCATGCAAGGCGACAAGGCCGCGAAGAAATTTCGGCCTTTCAAGGAGAGAGCGCAGCCTCAAGAGCGCAAGAAATGGGGTCTTCTGGAGAAACACAAAGTAGCTTCTTTATTGATTACGCAGCTAAATTTCTTACTAACAACAGTATTAGGATTACTCTGCGCGCGCGCGAGACTTCAATGCTAAAAAGACCAAGCTGAGAGCATTAAGACAAAAATTGCTCGACAAGAATCCTGATGAGTTCTATTTTGGGATGATGTCCAGGAAAGGACCTGCAACAACTGGCAAGAATAGAACGGGCACCAGGGACGGCAGTCGGGGGAATAAGGTCTTGGACCAGGAGGCAGTCCGACTATTTAAGACACAAGATTTGGGTTATATTAGGACGATGAGATGTAAGGCAATGAAAGATGTCGAGGAATTAGAGGAGCGTGCTGTGGGAATTAAGGGAGAAGGGAAGAGAGTTGTATTTGTTCAAGATGAGGAAGAACAAATTGAAAAGGTTGAGGAGAACGACATGGGTATGGACGATGAAGAAGAGGTCGATCCCGATGCTAAAGATCTACGAAAACTGCAGCAAAAGGAGACGCATAAGCTAGAAGCTAAATTAGCCATTGCACGCGAACGGCTGAAGGCTTTGACGGATGCGGAAGAAGCACTCGATGTTCAAAGGGCGAAAATGGCCAAATCCCCTACGGTTGGAGGGATCAATAAAAATGGTGTCAGGTTCAAGATACGAGAACGGAAGAGATAAAATATTATTAATTTGACATCAGCCACGTCGAAAATTGCATGCTGAGCTATCATTCCGTCATTATCCCGAGAACACCAAATTACTCCCTGAAGAGGACATCCTGTTGTCCGAGAATATAATGAGAACGGTATCCAGGCCAGAATCGACCCGAGCCAGTGCCATTCCCTGATATCCATCACCGATGGATATGAAGACCCTTGTTATGACTTCCTTGCCGTAACACATTTTATAACCGCCCCAATGGCCTTAAAAGCCATTGCTACAACCCATACCCCAAACTTCAACAACATCCAGATCAGTCCGCAACAACCAGGAACTTCATCGTTTTTCTCCTTCTTATATTTCTTGCCCTTCAAACTGTCTTGACTCTCTACGTCAATTTCAAATTCTTCCATCTTTACAGCCTTCTTCGGCTTTATCGATCTGATCGACTTTGCAGATTTTGGTGTTTTAGGAGAATTTGGAAATATCGGTAGGAATGCTGGTGGTGCGTTGAACCGCTCGACATTATGACCCTTCTCCTCTGTCGTGGCTACTAACAGCATGGCGCAGATAGCCACATCCACGATATAAAAGCAATCAATTCGGGCCGCCGCCGTGGTATCAACTTCAAGAAAGCCAGTCCCGGAACCATCCCGCACTAATCTGACAAGATTATGTGGCAATTCAGGATGCTCTAAGGCATATTCAACTCGAGACCAGGCCGGGGACGAAGAGATTGATATAACAAAAGGGGTATTCATGGCCGGGTGGACGAGGTAGTATTTCTGGCTGTCATGATCCCAGACCAGACGGCCACATTCATGTTCTGCAGCTGCATAAACGGCGTTGTCGTCTTGACGATTACCTTTGTTGGCAAGCTCGATGACCATATTCGAGGCAGCTCGAGGGAAGAGGACGGCCACCAAACCATCGTTGGGAGGAAGACGCCTAGCCGTTTCTTCTAGGGTTGTAGTAATGACTTCGAGTCCTGGGTTGGGTTTTGATGACGTAAGTTTAGGTAAACTCGAGTCTTTGGATGCCTTGGCCGGATCCTGACGTGTCATAGTCACGATGGCTGATGTGGATGTAGGATTGATTCGGAGAGTGTAGAAAGGGTGAGTAGCGGAGGAGAGGGTGTGAATTGGTTCCTCAGCGGCACTTGTCATTTTCAGACAGAATGTGCAACCTTCAGACGCCGATACCCTCCATCCATTTGTGACCTTCCATAACGCTCTCAGTTCTTCATTACTCGATGGTTCAAGTATTGCCTCATCTTGAACGCCTCGAGGGAATGTTCCTGGGGCTCTTCCTATCGACATAGGACTCTGTAGGCCTGATGCGCTTCTTTCATTTATACTAGGGGAGTATTGCGGCCTATTTATAACTGCTCGTGGGATGTGTGTCGGGCTAGCTTGAGTCGGGTAGTATTGTTGATATTCCAGGGGAAGCTCTGGATTATATCTTGGAAATATTGAGCGCATGATGGGTTCTTCTCGCGGCGCAGTGGATTGGTTGAGCCGTCCGACCAGGGAAGTGTGAGAGGAGTTGCTGTTACTTCGTATGAGTGTCGGGGCTTCAGATAAGGAAGTATGCGATCGAGGAGTTTCACCACCAAGCACTGCACGAGGGGGAGTGATATGTGGAGTGGGGGTATATCGACCCTGCTCAGGCGTTTGTCGCCCATCTAACGCCGATTGCCTCCCATCCAAGGCAGATTGCCGTCCGTCAGGTAAAAGTTGTGGGGGATTAGACCTCTGCATGCTTGACTCAGGGGGAGTAGGAGTTGGACTCATCGTCTCATTTCGTCGAGAACTTGGACTTCTCGATCGAGACTTATTTATCGATGGTGGAGGGGGGAATAATTTCAATCCCATATTGACAGGTTGTCCCGCCATCTTGAGTGCAAGGTACCGTATCTCAGACACTGAGATCTCGAACGAGCAAAATCAGTTCTTCCCTTAAGAGAGTGGTTCGAGACCAGGCGGGCCATGTCCCTGATATACATTTCAAGTCCAATATTTTGAAGATTTCTATGGCCAATGACAGACGCCCCACATTTGACGTGCATACGTATCTATACCCGGGTGCAATACACTGGTGTGGAACGAAAATAGAAATTGGGTTTCTTTACCGCCAACCCAGCAGCGAGTCAGAGCGATATGTGGTGAAGGAAACGGCCATGTCGGCGGCACTGGTGGCACTATGCGTGTGACAATGGCATTAGGTGAAGATGATTGGTTGTATGGATAACGCTGCCGAAGAGCCCGGCCTTCCGTTTGTTTATTTTGGGCTGGAGGCAAGCCCGATCTCCCATGCATGGACTTTTAACAGTCCACTTCACGGATCTAGATCATCGAAAAGAAAACTCAACCAACAAAGGCGTTGAGTGCCTGAGACCATGATTAACATAGGGCATGCTCTGCTCTATGGCATTTCTACATCTCTCACCCGCTTGAGAACACGGCCTTCGGGGGTTTGGCGTCCCTGAGCCATCTTATCGACCGCCAGGACCATTCAATAGCGCTTATCGTAACGACGCACGCACACGCGAGATACCCTGTATACGCTTCAATAGGCCCCCAAGCGAGGATCCTGGGTGGGAAGCGCCGAACGATAGCAGTGGGGTAGAGGGTGATCGTTTCAGGGGTCTGGAACTACTGCAATAAATAACCCTCAACCTGTAAATCGATGCGTAAAGCTATCAAAAACGGTGGATCGAATCGAGGCCTGTCTACCGCACAGTATATGGGGTGCTGCGTATATGGCGCTCGAAATCCTTATTCATACCGTCCATGCATGTAGCTGTACTGCAGCTGGTGCAACTTCATGGGAAATTCAAAGACGGTCGACCTTGCTTCCAACGTTCTGTCAAAATGTTGCGATGCTCGGGTAGGGAGAGAAACTCGATTCAGCAAATTGGGACATCCGCGCGTCTGTTTTCAAATTCCGGTGTATGGATGTCTGGATGAATATACCTTATGAAGGTAGGTAGATATCTACAGTACCTCATAATAGGCCATGAGCCTGGATGGGGAAATCTTGGCGTGTTTATCCACCAAAATATAAGTCCCTAAATACCTAAGAGATGAGATTTTAGAAATTTCAAGCAACTTGAGATTCATAAGAACCAAACACAGAAAATTTCCAGCCAACCTACTTCACAGTAGTTTTCAACGAGCCTCAGCGAAATCCAATTCTCAGCCTTGTACTCCAACATTGTGGCCCTTCGGCATTGAATCAATCGACAATCGCAATACGTACTCCCACCACGACAACATCCCAAAGCGTGGCCTAGCACAAATATACGTCGTAGGTTACTTAAGCTAAGCCTTCGTGGTGGGGGCTAACACTTCCTTAGGTCACGGGAAGTCCAAAGTTGCTCTATGTTCAAAGCATGGTTTGCGCCTCTGTCGATGTGAGTGAAAAGCCTTTTTCATGCTCTCAGCTTCCGAATCACGTCAGGAAATTGCGTATCTCACTAGTACGGCCTGACTGGTCATCCCGTGCAAGGAAAACATGAGCGGAAGCAACTCTACCTTTGTTTGCCTCGCTAGCCTCAAGTCGCTTTATCGGATTAACGCTAAGTCAGTTCTAAGTGTAGCCTGGCGACGAAGGTTGACCTAGGCATTTTGGTCCAGAGTACGATGGCGTAACGGCCAATGCTGTGGCTTAGGTAGGTATGTATCTTCCCCACAGTGTGCCAATGAATCTCAACTGGAAAGTATTCCATGTGGATGCCTCCGAACTTGCTCTGAGTCTGGTTCTTGGCTACAGTACGTGAAACTTCAATAGTAGATGCGCTGGCAGCGGACTCAAGTCCTGACAACGATATCTGATAGGCATAGGATGGCGAGAGATCAAGACAAGTGGTTGCGTTCATACCAGATGATCTCCACGGCCTAGCGGGACACCAATGTTAGCTTGATTTCTAGACATGGTCTACCCACACTCGAACACTTGAGTGGTGTGAGACGAGATGCCACTTCTCTCAAACTGCTTCTTGCAATCTCCATTGGGTCGTCGCCATCAACAGCATCCCTAATAGCAGATACTGTGGACTCATCTGACATGCACAGGAAAGATGGTTGGTTTTATGTTGCATTCACTTGCAACACCGCAACTTTGAAGCTTTGCAATAACTCTGTCGCTCGGAGGTGGTAGAAATACATTTCGTGGGTGTAGAATTGGAGGAACAAGGGGAGAAGTTTGAGTATGATTAATATCAGTAATAATAATATAGCTCCCCAACTAAACCTGGGTCCTACAGTAGAGACAGAAGCTCGTATCCTTATTCTCTCTGAGTGGCTGCTGTAACCAACAATAATAAGGATCCGTCCCATATCGTATTACCGAATGTGCCGAAGTTCCATGGAACTTCGTGAGGAAACACAGCGTAACCAACAACTATAAATTTTTTTATTACCACCATTTATATCTAGCTCCAAAATGAGTTTGGTGCATCTTGCGCATGGAACGCATGCATCTATTCAAAAGCAAGAAAAGTATCCTGATACATCACCTGCTCTTCGCATTCATTGGTCAAGGTGGCTAATACCGTATGTGCCGACGTCCACTCTTTTGAAGAACTGCGCCACGGTCCACTGTTCCTGCACGCCAATAAATAAGCCCGGATACCTCGATCTTCTTTCCGTTTGATACCTTGAATACACTCGTTATTTTCCTCCCCTCACTGAGGATATCAGTCAAGCTTCACCATGTTGTCGCTCATTGCCGCCGTTCTGCTGCTCCAGAGCGGGGTCTCCGCCACGCTCGATCCCATTGTTATTAAGGTATGTTGGATGGAATATTTGGCTCGGTTGCCATCAGAGCTGATTTGTTTGCAGGGCTCGAAATTCTTCTATCAGACCAACGGAACCCAATTCTACATGAAGGGCGTGGCATATCAGTCCGGGGTCTCTAGCAACGGCACGGTCGGAAGCAATGGCTACACAGATCCCCTTGCCGACGCGGACTTATGCAAACGAGATATTCCATACCTTCAATTGTTGGGTACGAATTTAATCCGGACATATGCTATCGACCCAACACAAGACCACTCACAGTGTATGGCAATGCTTGATGCCGCGGGGATCTACGTTATCAGCGATCTTTCAGAACCCAACACGTCGATCGATAGAGCAGCCCCGACCTGGGATACCACTCTTTACACCAGGTACACCGGCGTTATTGACGCATTGGCAAACTACACTAACGTAGTTGGATTCTTCGCTGGTAATGAGGTTACAAACAATGCTTCCTACACAGCCGCCTCGGCATTCGTGAAGGCGGCTGTTCGGGATAGCAAAGCATACATTGCATCCAAAGGATATCGGACTATAGGTGTTGGATATGCCGCAGACGATGATGCAAGTATTCGTTCAGATGTGACCGATTACTTCGACTGTGGAGACGATGCGGAAACTATCGACTTTTGGGGAGCCAACATCTATTCATGGTGCGGAGACTCGGATTTCGTGACCTCCCAATACAATCTTAGGACAGAGGAATTTGCCAATTACTCGGTCCCTGTATTTTTTGCTGAATACGGTTGCAACCAGGTTCCCGGAGGTGCTGCAAACCGGCCGTTTTCTGAAGTTGCGACCCTTTTTGGATCTCAGATGAACGATATCTGGTCTGGTGGGATCGTCTATGAATATTTCGAAGAAGATAACGACTATGGTCTGGTTACTATCGAGGCTGATAGCTCTGTTAGCACTTTGGCGGATTTCAATTCTTTGTCCTCCCAAATTCAATCCGTCACGGTGACAGGCGTAAATTCCGCCAGCTACACTCCAACCAACACAGCAAAACGGGCCTGCCCCACTATTGATGCAACATGGCAAGCTTCCACCGATCTTCCTCCAACTCCCAACGAAGATGTCTGTAACTGCATGATGGAGACACTCACTTGTACCGCTAAAAGTACCCTCACAGATGACCAGATCGGTGATTTGTTTGGTGAAGTCTGTGGTTATAATAGCGGCAAACCCTGTGTGGGCATCACCACAGACGCAGCAAATGGAACATATGGACAATACTCCATGTGCAATTCCATCCAAAGATTGTCTTATGCCTTCAACGCCTACCACCAAGAGCAGAATACAGATCAAGCCTGTGATTTTGCAGGAAGTGCTCAACTTGCCCAGTCAGCTTCCGCCACTGGAACTTGCTCGAGTATTTTGAGCTCTGCGTCTGCGTCTGCGTCTTCAGGCGGAAGTGGAAGTGGAAGTGGAAGCGGAAGCGGAAGCAGCAGTTCAGCGTCAAGTTCAAAGAAAAAGAATGCCGCCGATTCTGTTACTGTGGGTGCCTCGTTGGGGATCGGAAAGGCTTGTCTCGCCATTTATGTCACAATCGCTGTTCTTTCAGGAGCTGGTATGATCATACTATGATTCTCACCATTCTCTAATGTATTACGTAAACTACGTTCTTAACGGGATCAATGGGTTGACTGGTAACGTCTAAATTAAAAGGTCTTTGGCCATTATAATAGTCTTAATTTAGAACCTTTTCGCTTTGGTGTAAAATCGCTTGTCACTGCTATTCTTTGAATGATTGTGGTTATATCTTGTGTAAGTTTTGGATAGAAATGACATATGTGTAGTCACGCTTAATGCCCACTGCCGTGAATATGCAAGTATTCGAGGTCGTACAAGTAGCTATGTGCGACGTGGCACCACGACAATATAGATTATGAAACTGGTACTCACTATTCTAACAGTAGTCAAATCCATTAAGAAAGACATCATCTCCCAAAATCTTAGCACACGGCTTATCAGACTCACGATCATAGCTATGGGCATCGACGCGGGGTTTGACATGGTTCCATGTCTGTCCAAAGGAGCAGTAGACAGGCGGAATTGGGATTCCTTCTTCAAAGCCATAAAAAAAAAACGTTACGAGAATGACGACCTCGTAGAGATCAAACACAACTACATCGTGTTCAAGGCAGGCGAGTATCCAGAGCTTCCA
Organism: Chlorociboria aeruginascens; assembly: GCA_002276475.2. Taxonomy (NCBI): domain Eukaryota; kingdom Fungi; phylum Ascomycota; class Leotiomycetes; order Helotiales; family Chlorociboriaceae; genus Chlorociboria; species Chlorociboria aeruginascens. The sequence goes on along the minus strand of NCSK02000010.1, from coordinate 23,337 downwards.
TTCGAAGGCCACAAGTTCTTGCGCTTCAGCTCAAATATTTCAGGTAGTTACGCCAAGGGAGTATGGGAATACATTGAGACAGTTACGCAAGTCGCCCAAATCAGTTTTGGCTCTCGCATTCACACTTGGAATGAGGCTTCTGATAATTGGGGGTTTTATGACTGGCAAGAGGTCTCTATCTCATTCAGATCCTATGAGCAGGTTTGTTATTGTCTGCTTATCATGGGGTTATCATCTAAGCTGTATAGCCCGATGAGCCGGAAACTCCTACTACCATTGCTCCATACGTGTTCAGGACTGACCCTATAAATGAGCTGAACCCGCAACCCTTCAGGATCCAGCCGGTGGAAGGTAAGGGAAAAGGACTTATAGCTAGTATCGATATCGGCGAAGGCAGACAGATACTTTCTGAGAAGCCCCTTTTTATAGCTCGAGACTCGCCTTCAATGAGCCTGATGGAGAATATTATTGCGACAAAACTAAAAGCCCTATCAAAGGCCCAGCAACGGCAGTTCCTCTCCCTCCACAACAACTTCCCAGGCAAGCATCCCTTCAGCGGCGTCATGAGAACTAACGCCCTGCCCTGCGGCCCAGGCTCTGAGATCGGCGGCGTCTACCCGACCATTTGCCCCATCAACCACAGCTGTCGCCCCAACGCCCACAACAGCTAGAACAGCGGCGCGAAGAGCGAGACATTGCTCATTAAAGTTAGATGTTAGAGACGTATGAAGAGAGATTAGAGGGTGCTATAGTAAAGTGCTTCTGTTCCAATTGAGTTGCAGAGCTCATCGTACGAGAGGTGAGAATCGGAAAGAGTGAGGTGAAGTAGAATTCGAGAAATAATAAGCCGATATGTATGCTAGTCAATGGGGTCGGAGTAATGATAAACGTGTGATATTAAGTTACGCAATTAGCCTCCATCCACAGAAAAAAAAATTAGGGGTTATATTTTGACTCAAAAGAAAAAGATTTAAAGCATTGTAGGGCGGAGGAGACTTGGAGAATATAATAACCAACAAAACACACATATCGAACACAATTGCTTATTTCGACATAAAAAATACAGTGTTTACTAAGTTCCATATGCAGATTATTGATTGCTGAAGTGAGCCAGGATTGGGATCGATTTCACGCCGGAGCGGACGGATATCATTACCATAGCCTGGGGGGCTGAGAGAAAGAGAGCATAGAGAAAGAATTTGAGCACTTGCCGACTCGTGTTGGGTTAGAGATTCAGGATGGTAGGTGGGAGGCGGAGAGGGATGAGGCTGGTACTAGGGCGGATTTGAGGGATGTGTAGGGCTATGGTTTTCAAGGAAGTCTGTTTAGAGTCCAGGTATACACTTGTCCTGCCTGAATCTCTATCTCAGCTTCAATACTTTATTCCTCCCAAAAGTGGTCTCCGATATACAATTGCAGTCGCAATGGAATATCGGGATGTGAGAACTGTCTCCCCCAATTTGCCTCTTTCTACCTTTTACCTCCTATCGATAAGCATTACACAAGAGGAATTGCCTCAAAAAGCATATAATGCCACTAACCTTGACCATAATTTTGCACTGATACATCACGAAACAAATCAGCATAAATCCGCCCAGTCCGCGGATTCTCCGCTATCCCCTTCAAATCCCTGGTCCATGCCATCCATCCATACTTGAGCATTTCCAGCTCAGCATTTTACTTCGCCGCAAAACGTAGTCTAGGCTGCCACGCTCAAGGGTTGAAGGCATATCATTGAGCAGGAAAGGATTAATTTCGCGTGAGACCGTAGTTGTCTGACGTCGGGATCCTGAGATATTCGGGACCGAGCCATCGGGACCGAAACCCGAGAACCCGAGATTCAGGAGAGGCAGTATATATAAAGCCCTTTCACCTACTGACGAGAATTATTTTCTCAGATCATTCAATTCATTGTCTTGAGACATCTATCACACCAATCTTGAAGAGATTTCCATATATCAATTTTCCAACACAAACTCGGACCCAAACACATCCTGATATTCATACCACACCGACAACAGCCCCCAAAGAAAGAATAACCATGTCTCCCCAAGCCAAAATTGCTATCCTAGGTGCTGGCCCAGGTGGTCTCACACTTGCCAACATTCTCTCGACCAACCGCATCCCCTTCACTATCTTTGAAGCTTTTTCCACCCCCCGAAGCAGCGGTGGAACCCTAGATTTGCATCCTGCACACGGTCAAGCAGCACTCAAAGCGGGTGGACTCTGGTCCTCCTTCGTAAAAGTGGCGCGGCCGGAAAGCGACGTCATGAAGATAGTGAAACTAGATGGGGAAGTGCTGTGGGATGGGAATACGACTAATAAGCATGTCGTGAAAGAGGGGGAGGAATTCGATCACCGACCAGAAGTTGATAGGGAGAAGTTGTTGGAAATTTTACTGGAGAATGTGAAAGGGAGTGTCAAGTGGGGGAAGAAGGCAATCGAGGTTGTGGAAAACGCAGGTGGGAAGTGGGACCTCAGGTTTGAGGATGAGAGTTCAGAGGCGGGGTATGATCTTGTGGTGGGAGCTGATGGCGCTTGGTCCAAGGTCAGAAAGGTATTGACTGATATCGCACCTTACTATTCTGGAATCAGCTCCATTGAACTTCTGACCTTGAATGTGGATGTGAAGAATCCATGGATGTCACAATACGCTGGTATGGGGAGTTGCTTTTCCTTCGGCGAAGGCCGAGCGATTCAGATTCAACGCCTGGGAGACGGAAGTTTGAGAACCTATGCGAGTGTACGCCAACCCGAAACTTGGATCAAGGACTGTGGCATCGATTGGACTTCCGACAATGCGAGGGAGGAACTGGTAAAAGGGTATTTCGCCGACTGTGGTGAGGACTTGAAGAGGATGATATTGGAGAGTAAGGATAGTTTGACACCCAGATCACTTTATATGCTTCCTGTAGGCATTAAATGGGAGAATAAGAAGGGTGTGACATTGGTAGGAGATGCGGCCCATTTGATGACGCCGTTTGCGGGTGTAGGCGTTAATGCTGCAATGGCGGATGCATTGGAGCTGGGGAAATCCATTGTGAGTTTCGTGGAAGGGAAGAGTGAGAGTCTAGAGAAGGTGGTTGAGGAGTATGAGAAGGAGCTTTTTGAGAGGGGAGAGAAGTTTGCGCAGAAGACGATGCAGGGTTTGACTAAGCATTTCAGTGCTCGTGGGGGTGAGCATATGGCGGGGAGGTTGAGAGAGGCTTATGGTAATGCATAGAGTAGTTTGGAGTTTTTATATTTATTAGTATTATTATTATCAATTTTTTTGGGTAGAGTTATACGAGTTTTCAGTTGCTATTTTTGACACTAGACGTATTATAAATAGGAGACTATAACTTTTGTATACTAAAAAGCGACAAAATTTGACCTCAGATCCACAGCTTGTCGAGAAGTGTCTACTCAGCACTGTTGTCACAAGAATTTCTGTTATCATGCCCATTTTCGCTGTTAGAAGAGAGGTACTCGCATGATCCGAGTTACAGCTTCTTTGAGAAGGCCACTTGAGTGGGAAATGAATAGTGCGTGCTGTGATTTTTATCGCAGGTAAATGGGGAGAAGGCTGACAGTCTTTTGTGCCTTTTTGATTCTTGCTTCAGCTTCAGTGTGCTTTTTATATCTACGAACTTGAAATTTTAGTCGTTGAGACCTCTCCCAACTTCAGGACAGCTAACAAACTACTCATCCACTTGGTTCTCAGAATCCTTCAAAATCTGTTGAGAGAGGGACCTGCTAGAGACATTGTCTTCAAACGCTGGCCCGTTTTAGAACTGGGTGATCTAGAGGCAGATACCCCCTATTGCCCCACTTTTATGTATATATAAGTCCATAGCCTACCTTAGATTAAGCGGTCAATCGGTTCTATCACCAAAGTTTGACAATTCTGAATCTCAGTTGATCTACTTGATCAGCAAGAATGATCCTGATTAATCATGATTGGCTTAATACACCCAGCTGTCAATTGTAGGTGCGCCTCGGGTCTCAGCCCACCAATCGAAAGCAAGATATATACCCGTCTTTGGACAACAACACACCACACCCACCGTCCTAAGCAACGGGATGCTCGCGGGGAGAAGTCTCCTCTGCACGGCAAGGTGAGGTGATATAATGTGAGCGGTAGATGGGAGGCGAGATGATGTCTGAGGATGGCCAGAGTCTGCGCTGCCTGTGTTTTCCGTCTTTCTTCCTCTCATTGCAATTGCTCTCATCCACCCCGTCATTCCGTACTTTCCAATCGTTGTAATGCTGTACCTCTTCAGCTCAAGGCAGCTACAGCCCTTGACGGGTATTTCTTGTCTTATTTGCTGTGTAGTCGATCCTCACTATCAATGAGGGCCATGCACCCAAACTCTCCTATTTTCTTCCGATACCTGCACTTCCAATAATCGTAAAGGGTACAGGGTAACACCTTCACGTTACGACCACGATATTGGTGACACTTCGCCTAGGATGAAGTCTATGACCTCCAAGCTTCGCCATCTCCTTCATATTTGTTATGCGAACCACTCGAGTAGCAAACAGTCCGCACCGCGGAGACAGTATCAACGATTCAATATTATACACCATCAGTGAAGAGCCCTACTCAATGACTGCACCATCAGACACTACTCTGTCGATGTCCGTTTCACGGGAATCATTTACGGCTCCGTCAGTAATTGACTCATCGATGTCTGCCTCACAGGAGTCCTTGACGGCTCCATCAGTGATTGCTTCATCTATGGCTGCTCCCCGAGAATCATTCATGTCCCCTCGCGCTCCGCCTATACCGCCGAGAGCAAGCAATCGACCGTCGCACACCCACCTCGGTGTTGGCTCCCTGTCGGCATTGAATGTCAAGTCGCCTCCTCCAGCATATGAGTATGCGCCATATGAGTTTGATGCGGAAGGGGTCGAGGGACCGAATGGTGAGAAATTGGACGAAGTGAGAAAGGCAGCTCGAACCAAGGAAAGTAAACCCTTTGTGGAGAGAGGAGGTTGGAAACGACTAGCTCTGATTGCATTGGTTATTATTGTGTGTACTGTGGGTTTGGTGGTTGGATTGGTTGCTGGTTTGGAAAACCAGCATAGTAATTCGTACGTATTAGTTTCCCCTGAAGAAATTATGACTCACGTAAATAGGAGTAACAATAATGATGAGAACACAAGTCCTGAAGGTGGAGCAACAGGCAACGTATCAACCGGATCTACCAACCCTGACTCGAGCCCTGAGTTCCCAGCCGGTTCCTACTCAATAACAACCTACCTCTCCACCATTGCGACAAACTGCACCTCTAACCCCGCAACCTGGAACTGCTACCCTTATTCCACGTACGCCCAGTCCCCCTCCTCGGCCGCAACATTCGACTGGATCATCAACCCCGATTCCAAGAACAGCAGCATCTACCTCATCTCCTCCACCTCCGACCCCTTCTCCATCATGTTCACAAACGCTTCTCTCATGCTACAAGACCCTACCCTTGATTCCGAACACTATTTCTTCCAAACCTTGATACAAAAACCCACCATACCTTCTGTCCTCTTAACATCTGCAGATGTAGCTTCAACTTGTTATTTCAACAACACGATGTTTAAGGCCTATCTGTATACGAAGATGGCAAAAACGTATCCAGAAAGTGGGAGTGGGAATGCGGGAGGGGTTTATGGGGAGTGGCCATTCGCGGTTAAAGTTGAGCAGGTCGCTACTAGTGGGATAGGAACGCCGAGTTGTCTGGATGTACATGGGGATTCTGTGGGGGATTTTAGTGTGCCTACGAGTGGGGAATTATGCGATTGTCTGTATTTGAATACTGGGACTTGATATGGAGGGTTTTTTCTAGGGAAAAGTTCTCGATATGCAGAGAAAGGATGGATAGCGATTTATACTAAAATCTAGGTGTTGATGTATTGGTATTGAGGGTAGTTATGCGTTATATGCTTTACACTTAATTTTTTATATATGGAGAAGCAATGGAAGCAAAACATACCATACTATACTGTGCCATGCAGTACATTAGTTCCAGTAATTGCTTATTCGAAAATAATGCAAGCTAAATATATCCACAACTTTTATTCTCCCAGGTCTCTTATAGATAGAATCTTCAGTATGTTCTCCAATTGAAATTTCGGAATAGCAAGTTAATTTAAACCCACACCAAAAGACATTGAAAGCTTACGAATTAGAAGTAAGATAACGAAGAAACAGCCCGCCTTTGAGAACAGGGGGAAAAATTTCCCCCTAACAAGAGAAATACATCAACACCACCCCTTTGAGCCTTCGTCACACTCCCAGCACATTATCCAGGTTCAGCACCCTACAAATCAAAGACCTCAATATTCAAACGTTCTATCTTAGTGATGCACTTAATAAGTTCAATATAAGAAGAAAACGGATTGGTGGTAGGATACCGGTGAGAGGGGGGGGGGGAATACAGCTCCGACTAAAACTTCATATTTGACAGCCGTGAGCAAATCGACGGCAGTAACTATCTACAAAACATCTCTTCACTCTTACAGCATATACCGAACATGAGCTGTAGATCCTTTCTTCACAGTTGTTACTGAATCTGCACAGTGATTCACGGGTTGAGAATGCGGGATATGGGACCACAGACATGGCTCGGAGACATATCTCGACGTCGGGTTAGAGATGCAGCTGCGGGGGAAGATGGTGTTATATTGTCGCCAGGATGCTTTGGAATGATTCACGGAATAGGAGGATCGGAATGAGAAGGAGAAGGGCGAGGAAATGATGCGGTCGGTGAATTGGCTGTGTGGATGGAGATGGGAATTCTGTTTATATCTATAAAGTGGAATCTAGGTTGATTCATGGCTTTCCACTTCGACAAATGCATAGCGCCCATTGCGTAACAAGCAGAAGCCAAAAGAGATGAAATGCAGAGCAGGAGCTGTAATGCAGTGAAATTAAGGAGTTGAAATGAAGAAAGGGGGAGGTTGTCAGTTTTGCAGTTCTATACTCGGATATTTTGTTGGTGCCCATCATGATATGCAGGGTATTGGGATTTGGGGATTGGAAGGATGGTTGAGTAGATAGATAGTGGAGATTGGGTTTGGGGGTTATGGTATACGCCTCCCTCCTTACCTTTCCTTGCCTGCCTGGCTCATCATGAGTCTGACTCTGTTGAGACCTGCAACAAATCAAAGAGGTTGAGATTGGAAATGGGACAGGAAGAAAATAAACAAAGCGTAGATACGCAATCAAAAAATCTGCATGGAAAAAGAATATGTTCTTTCTATTCATGCTAATGCGATGAAATAGCACTTGCTATTGAAAGATAATCGTAACTACTATTTCCAGATTAAGTATTGAATTACAAAGGGAACTTTTGAGCTTTCTCCCAAACCTCATAATAGAGCCCTGCCATGAACCAATGGAAGTCTATATAAAACTACAAACTTCAGAGAGTCATCACTTGAAAAAGTATCAAAAATCAACATGCGATGCTTTTTCCCATCTTAAGAACATTCATATAATACAAGGCTGGATTCTGCCCCAAATTCTCTAGCCTTCAATCTTATGCATTCCACATCTTCAATATTGTACGAACCTAGCACGTACTCTCCTTCTTTCTCTATTTTGAAACTATCCGAATCGCCACTCTCTCCATTTAAGATGAAAATTTCCTCGTGAGCTTCGCAATGACTATTCTATATTAAGGATATGTAGAAAACGTAGGGGGGAGAGAAGACCATACTATGCAGCGCTACAACACTGAAGATAAACACCAGAGAAAGCACCAGCACCACCACGGGATCGACCTTCAACCCGGGAGACTCATCCGTGTAAAGTCCTATGCGCCATCTTATTAGCCACACGCTTCCCATGTCCAAAGCATCCCTCGTCTATTAGTCCCCCAATTCCCCACCTCAAACAAAAACAAATAGAACAACATACTTAACATCGTACTACTACTCCCGCCCGCGCCCGCCGCTCTCGTAGAACTCGGTCTCGTATTGGCAACCTTGTCTTTCTGGTCCGCGGCCGCACGTCGTCGGATTGTGGTTTTGGGCCCGCCGGGTGGGGTGGGGGATGACGGACGCCCCGTGGATGCGCCGGCTGCATTGATGGGAGAGGCAGGGTTAACGGGGGAGGAGGCTCTTGGTGAGGACTGTTTCATTTTTCCGTATGTTAGTCGAGGAAGTGGAAGGGGTGTGGAGATAAGATGGAGAGAAGGGAGAAGGGGATGTACCATTTTGGAAGAGAGTGAGGATGAGGTTGGGTAAGTAGTAGTGTGATTGATGGGATTGCGGTCCTGCGATTTAGATGCACACAGAGATTGGGTCTTGGTAAAGGAGTGGAAGATGTCGTGGTTTGGAGATTCTTAAGGACACGATCACGATTAATCTTGAGGCTCGGCTGGAACAGGGGTAGGGGTGTGACTGTACTAGGCCCAAAAAGGCTCTTAGCTTGGGTGAGCTCAATGTTAGTTTTCAGTTGATCTCAGTCAGTACGTATATAGCTGGAAGGGCTCGTTTATAGCATTACAAAATTGGGTATTATCACAACGGACAATGAGTTGATTGAAAACGCTCATCAATATATCCATTCATGGAACAACACTACGACGCTTAAACATCGTATCCGTTATCTGCAACACCACGACATCACCATGCTTTGTTTGATACAATAACTTCTTGCGCTATGCGCATGCAGTCTTTCAAAATAAAGATGAACAAAAGAAAATGCTGAGTTTCTGCAACGTCTGGCAGAAAATACAGTGAATGGCCGGTCAAGACAAGAAAATCATGGCGGCCAGCCATGGAATGCGAGTCTCTTGGCCCACACAGTGAGACGCATCAAAGAAACAACCTCGAAGCAAAGCTTCTCCCGAACAAATTTCCTTTTTTAATAAACGCTCAAATGCCTCTTTGTGTAAGGGCGAGGGCTGGCAAGCCTAGCCCATTATATAGATTAAACTGTACATTCTACACAGAAACTCAAAAAGGTATCAACCCAAACGCCGTCCGCTATGATGCAAGCGTATGAATGCAGGACCGCGGCTTCAGAGGGCGACATCGAGAACTAAGCTAACATCTCGTACGTGTGAGCCAGCTAAGTCTTCGAGGACAGGAATTAGATCGAGGAGTTCGTTGTCGTGAGCATCGGAAAACCAACTGCTGATTGGAACAGCATGTTGAGGGTGAAATATGTATGATGTTGGAGAATTGTCGATGATGATGGTCTCTCGTAAATCACGACCGACTTGAGACAGATCTTTGACGTAGTTCCCTTGGTGATTATAACAGCTTTCTCGGAAGAGCCGATGATGTACAACGTGATGAATGTCCAATTGATCAAGGAGTGGGTCGCCGTACTTGGTATAGTCAGTAAGTGAAAGCCATACGTCGTAATTTTATCTTACTTTCGAAACGGAAGCTGTGAAGACAACGACCTCATAGAGTTCGCCAACTCGTTTCATGAATTGATCAACACCAGGTCGCTTGATAACATAAACATTGTGATATTGTCCCTCGATTTCCACCGGGATAGTGAAATCGGCCTGGTGTAAAATCTAGATAGTGTTAAGACTACAAACCATAGCAGTTTAGATCAACTCACCTTAAAACTACTGTGGACCAAGGTTTCGTCAAGATCTAACACTAAACACTTCTTTCCTTGAAACCGAGGAGCAATCGGTGGAAGTAACCATTGTTGCTTTGGCTCCACTGGTTCTGGCGGAACCGTCTCGGTGCTTGATCTTAACAGTGGAGCGGGAGGTGGTGGCAGTAGTGCCAATCTATTTACCGTTTCATCCTTGCTTGGTACAGGAATAGGCGCTTCTTCCTTTTCTGGTGCTGGTGCAGAGTCATCTATTATGACATCGCCTTCTTCGTCGTCCTTTATGGTTTGATTTTGCATAGCACCAACCGAGGCCTCCGGTGAGACAACTGATGGGCCGGATCTACTTATTTGAGCTGTGGTGTTCTCCTCTGTCGGCAGGTCAGGTAATGGCTGATCACGTGCATCACCCGGAAGACGATTCAATTCACCGTTTGCGCTGGTCCCTGCCTCCGAGCTGACCGGGAGCTGCTTATCTCCTGCATCATCCTGTTGAAGAGCTTCCTTCTCAGTTTGCGGTTGCGCCGCATTCTGTTGAATCATTCTACTAGGGTCGGGTTTGCTAGCTGTTGTCGGGCGATTCGAAGGAATCTTTGTGACTTTGTTTGCCGATAGAGCTTCGTGGTTTGAGTCTATCGAGTTCTCTTCTGGAACCCCACAGCAAAGGAAAGAGAGCAAACTTTTCTTCTTCGGTTGTCGAGCAGTTGCAGAAGATGTGGAGTTGGGATTCCCGGCCGGGCCTGTCGATGGATCTGGAGGCGTTATCGACATTTTGCTACTGCTAGCACTCCCATTCCGTCGCCTCGACCCTTTGGACTGCCCCCCTAGGCTTTCCCTAGGATCAGTCGCAGTTATACCGCTGAGGCCGGTAGAAGTGGGAGACGTTTCTATCTTGTGCGATGATGATCTTGAAGGTACGTGAAGGAGTCCACGGATTGTCTTTTTGGGGGCGTCTGATTTCCCCTCGGGCGCTTGTAACAAGTCCTTCTCGTGTTGCGAGTTCGTTAAAGTTGCAGTTTCAGTCCCTTCAGTCGTGGCGGTATTGTGTGTGGAGGGCTGAGTGGAGGAGCTGGGAGGATGAGGAGTGTCTGTATCTGCTTTTCTTATTAGTCTCATATTCCGAGGTTGCGCTGCCCATGGGTGGCGCTATTCTGTGATCCCTCAACCCGACCAACTGGATGTGAATGAACGTACAGGTTGATGTATCCAGGGCAGCTGGCTTGGTCCGTTTTGTGCCTCCGATAGAGGTGGAGCGGCTAAGATCTTGCTCAGTCGGCTGAGCTACCTCATAACTCATCGAGGGCAATTCAGGGTCTGAACAGACCTCTCAGCGTAAATGCCGTGGATTCTCTCCCCGTCCTTGTCGTCCGCACCGCAAGTATCCCCTCGTACTAATGAATGCCGATATTTGTGAGCAGAAGGATGAAGCTACCCCGAAGTTCGCTGGTGGTCGCGCCGCACGGAATGCGATTGAGTGAAGGTTGGAATTGGAGCGCTGATGAGTGCGACGTAGATACAGGGAAGGGACAGCCGCCCGCACCTGACACAGACAGGCTGATGAGGCTTCGGAGAGTCTGTGAGTGAGGATGAAGTCGAAAGAGAGGCTGGTCAAGAAGATGCTTGGGAGATGGCACCACGGCCACTTTCAGACTAGCCGGGAGGGGGAAGCGAGATTCGCAGCCAATGGGAGGTGCAGGCCGGGAAATAGAAGTCGATTCAATGGTTAATTGGCTGCGTGAAGAATAACGCGCGAGATTAGGAATGTCGAGGGATGGGATTGGATGGGATTGGACGGCACCTGGGGCGTGCGACTGTATACAAGAACGTTGGTGAAGGGGGTGGGATCCCGTCCTCCCATGATACGGGTGTGAAGAGGGTGTAGCCAGAAGCAGGGGCCGAGCTCCGGGCCCACGTCAAGGGAGCTGAGTGGTGAGGCGGGTATGGGTGACTTTAAATCATAATACTTCATCATGCATCAGCGGTGCTCGAGCAATACCGTTCACGGTCACTACCGTGGTCAGAGGAAGCGAGAAGCTGGCTCAGGGGCATCGCTGTTAGCCGCCCCGACTTTTCTAGATGCTTGCTCTGCCTCCTCGCGTGCGTGACGTCCCGCTCGCAATATCCCAGCGACACCCGAGCAGCAGAGTATACGGACCATATCACATCCTGTCCTCGTACATACCTACGAAAGGAAGGTGGACGTGCACAGCACCCGTCCCTCGCTCACCATGTTCGGCATGCCGTAACCGTCCGTCTGCTTGTAGGCTCCCCCACATTTGGATTCTGATATGCCTGTCGAGTCAAGAGCGGCGATCCTTCACGTTGCCCGCCCGGGCGGTTATCTGGAGCCTATGGGCTGGGCTGGGCTGCTGCGTCAAGCACGGTGGCTCTTCTGGGGACGGAGATCGAGGTTGATGCCGCCTTTCGAAGTTGTGACTTTGTGATAGCGAACATTCGGCGCGCTTAGAGTGGGGGGGAGAGTGTGAAACAATAGCTACGCTACAGTATAGTGGACACACTTCTTGACGGGTGGCTGTGGCAACACAGGATGTCGAGTCAAGCTTGTAAAGTGGGCAGACTTCCTTGGCGAGATCTTCCCGTCGTCTGGTCGCAGATTGGGCCTGAAAGATCTAGTGGATGCACATATCGGACCGGTACCAGAAGGCGAACACATTGTCCCAGGATGAGGAACACGCTGCCGTGGTTATTGCAAGTCGAAGGGGTTTTGGATAAGAAGCTTCAGCCCAGATCTCGACTCTTGTATCTATTGGTACCTAGTGGGCGTGTATGTAGCATGTGATAGATCTTCCCCAATCAACATCACGATTTTGGTTCAATCTAGAGGGGATGTGTGGAGTGTGAGACGTGTCGAACATGCTCCGACTTGGATCTTCAGCCAGTTTCCAAGTCTCATATGCTTATTGTAGATGTAGAGTAAGAATATATACAACGCCATAGCGTTCTCTCTCTCGCTTGGCGCTTGGCGCACCCCGGGGTGGAACTTCACGGGTTCTCGGCCCTTCACATGCCTGGCCCGCTCAACATCGTGGAGCTTCAACCACGACAAGTTCCGCATTGAACCCCATTCCTCCTGCTGGCCCGCGATCTGGGATACATGAATCATGAGCTATCAGGAGCTCTACGTCAGATGAGCCGTCCGAGTCAATATTCCTGGACCTGGGCATGAAGATGCGTGGAGACCTGACCATCTGGCTCTGCAGACAAAGCGAGAGCTCCCTCAACCCATACAATGGCCGCGCAATCCACTTTAAAGAACTCTGCAGATCCAGTATCTGAGTTGTACCACCGATATGCGCAACTCATCCGTCAGCGCCTGAGAAGCACCTCCCGAACAACAAGACTCCTAGGCACACTCGTTCTTGCGCTCTCGATAATTGCAGCGGGCGTAGGAGGTCAAAGATGGTGGAAGAAAAGAAGTGCAGAAAAGGAGCAAGGAAAAAGATTACTTCGGAGGAATTCCGGACTACGAAACAAAGACGGTTCTCGAATTATATTCGTCCCATACAAGAATTCCACTTCGAAAGTCACAATCCACCCAACAAAACCTATGACCTTCGATGCTCATCGCAGGCTTTTCCTAAATCCGCCAAGAGCTTCAGGCCTCACCGATGGCCAGCATACACCTCAGATTCCACCTCCGCAGACGAAACCGGGACTCAATCTCGCGTTCTTACATCAGTTTTTGAGTCTCATGAGTATTATGATCCCGAGATGGACAAGTAAGGAAACAGGGCTGTTAGTGAGCCATGGAGTGTTTCTCATGCTGCGAACATATTTGTCTTTGGTAGTGGCTAGACTTGACGGAGAAATTGTACGAGATTTAGTGGCAGGGAATGGCAGATCATTTATTTGGGGAATCATTAAAGTAGGTTCTAATCTCATCTTGGAGTTTAACATCAAGAAGGAATCAAGTTACAACATCCTTTACTTTCATGAGATCAAAAACTCTGTCCTGGAATTAGTTCTAATATATCATAGTGGTGTGGAATTGGTAGTTTTGCGTCATACACGAATGCCATGATAAAATTCTTACAATCCAAGGTCTCGATTTCTTTCCGTACTCGGCTTACCCGTTACGTTCATGATTTATACCTTAACGATAACCTGAACTATTACAAATTGTCAAATTTGGATGGTGGGATTGGTCAGGGTGCCGATCAATTTATTACCCAAGATTTGACGCTGTTTTGCGCATCCGCAGCAAGCCTGTACTCATCACTAGGCAAACCTTTCGTGGACCTTTGCGTCTTTAACTATCAATTGTACCGATCACTCGGACCATTAGCATTGACCGGATTACTGAGTAACTATTTCCTAACGGCCACCATTCTACGGAAATTATCTCCACCTTTTGGAAAGTTAAAAGCAGTCGAAGGTCGCAAAGAGGGCGACTTCAGAGCCTTACACTCTCGACTTATTGCAAATGCCGAGGAGGTCGCATTTTATGGTGGAGCGAGTATGGAAAAAAATTTCCTTGATAAGGAGTTTAAAAGCTTGAAGAAATGGATGGAAGAAATCTATACTCTCAAAATCCGTTACAACATACTCGAAGACTTTGTCCTCAAGTACAGCTGGAGCGCATATGGATATCTCCTCAGCGCATTACCAGTCTTTCTGCCAGCCTGGGGTGGACTAGGGGGGATTCAAGAATTGGCCGAAGCGGCCGTAAATGGGGGCCGAGAAAGGGGTCGTATGAAGGAGTTCATTACGAACAAGCGCCTTATGCTCTCATTAGCTGACGCGGGAGGTCGAATGATGTATTCCATCAAGGATCTCTCAGAGCTAGCTGGATATACAAGCCGTGTATACACATTAATCTCGACACTGCACCGAGTTCACGCAAATGCCTACTTTCCACCTCGGGGTACACATGCAGAATTATTCTCCCTGTCAGATGTTCAAGGAACGATTCAAAAAGGGTTTGATGGGGTCAGGCTAGAGAATGTCCCCGTGGTCGCACCTTCAGTGTTTCCACATGGCGGAGAAGAATTGGTCGATTCGCTGTCCGTTATTGTTCGGTCTGGGGAGCATCTTCTTGTAAGGCCCGGCCCCTTGACATCCCTCTCACGATTGATCCTAATCTTACTAGATCTCTGGCCCAAATGGCGTTGGTAAAAGTGCCGTCGCACGCATAGTAGCTGGTCTATGGCCAGTTTATCGCGGCCTTGTTAGTCGACCCCGGACAGTAGGAACTGATGGTATAATGTTCCTCCCACAGCGACCCTATCTGAGTGTCGGCACTCTACGTGACCAAGTTATCTATCCAGATGGCGAAATTGAGATGCGCGATCGTGGGCGTCGCGATATTGAATTGAAACACATTTTAGAAGAAGCCCGTCTAGGTTACTTGCCAGATCGGGAAGGGGGATGGGATATCCGCAAAGAGTGGAAAGACGTCCTATCCGGAGGCGAGAAGCAACGGATGGCTATCGCGAGACTACTGTATCATGAGCCAAGATATGCAGTCATTGACGAGGGAACCAGCGCAGTCTCTAGCGATGTAGAGGGTTTGCTTTATGAAAGATGCAAGGAGAAAGGGATCACGCTGATCACAATCTCTACAAGAGCGAGCTTGAAGCGGTATCATGATTTTAGTCTCAAATTAGGTCTTGGTGAAGACGGAACGGAATGGGAATATGAGAGGATTGGGACTGAGAAGGAGAAGATGGGAGTGGAGAGGGAATTAATGGAGTTGAGGGAGAGATTAGCCAAAGTCGAGGAATGGACGAAAAGGAAAGAGGCAATTGATCAAGAATTGGCAAAGGTTTGGGTTGAGGGGGGAGATGAATTAAGCCCTCCGCCTTATGACGAAGATAGTACTGGTGTCGCATAGTTGATAAATCAATTAATATGATTACAAAAATCATTGTTCTCTTTCACTTTTCAGAGAGTTCGATGAGGCTTTGAGCTTCCCATGCTACGATGTTCCGCTTTGGAGAATCTCTCCCCCCTATTCTGATTGCTGCCTTACCCTGAATTCCGTGGCGGCCTTACATGCACACTTGCATGCAAACGCCACTGTGGCTTAAGATCCTTGTGATTAGCCACTTCCTTGAATTGCTCTCGATAACCTCAAAACTTGATTGTGATGTCGCGTCTGTACCTACATCTGATCTGTGACTGGAAGTGAAAAACAAACTCGGAAATAGCTTTCGGCTTTTATCACTAAGCTGCTTGCTCCTCTCTAATCACCGGATCCTTGCTGTCAGATGCACGACAGAGGCTTCTTCCCATTGCTCTAGACCTCCCATTTAGTGCTCTCTGCTGTACAGATGCTGATCCAGAAGACTTACCCGTTAGCCTCATCGTTTGGGGTCCCTAAAACTATTCGGACGATCCCGATAAGCTTATCGACTATAACCTCTGGGTTGATAATTTTGTCAAAACCGGGAATTTTCCACATGCGCTAATCGCTGCCCGAACACCAACCTACTGCTTCGCCATGTCGTCTACACCGAGCAAAAATCCTAATGATGAAGGCGCAGAGAACGCTCTGCCACCTGCTATTATTGCTCAAGCTGAAGCTGCCATCTATGGAAATCTTGAAGACGAAGCACCATCTATAAGCGAAAGAGGGCCATCAAGTACAAAACCTGATTATTCTCAATACCAAGAAGTCAGTCGTTCGTCGACAAGTGGCTCAAAGTCTAAGTGAGTGCTGAGTGTGTCTGCCCTGAAGCCATTACTAATGTTTCATACAGCGCGAGAAATTTCAATACTCCGAATATACTTGCGACAGAAGGAGATCCAGAAGCTCTCCCAGCATACGGAGAGAAGCATGATCAATTGGAACTGAGTCAGGATGGATTTGATACAAAAGCAAGACTCACGGACGATGGACGAATCAATATCAATATCGATCAGAAGACCCGCAAACTATCTGATCTTCTTGTCCCAGCACTCAGAAATCAACTATCTCTGGTTGCTCAAGAGGACCAGACACCACTTCCACCCGGATATATCCCACCAGCGCTTGGAGGTCTACCAGGCCAAACCCCACCTCCGCGTCTGAATGTTGTCATACATGTCGTTGGATCTCGAGGAGACGTACAACCTTTCGTAGCTTTAGGAAAAGTGCTGAAGTCTACATATGGGCATCGAGTCCGGTTGGCAACCCATCCTACTTTCCAAGGATTTGTCGAAGAGAATGGGTTGGAATTCTTCAGTATTGGTGGTGATCCTTCAGAGCTTATGGCCTTCATGGTGAAAAATCCGGGCCTTGTGCCTGGATTTGACTCTTTGAAAAGTGGTGATGTCGGGAAACGCCGAAAGGGGATGGAACAGATTGTTCTAGGATGCTGGAGATCTTGTATCGAAGCCGGGGATGGTCTTGGTGCATCTCCTCGGGGTGATTCAACCGACAGTCTTCCCGGATTTGAAGCTGGAATTAATATGGATGCCAATCCTTCGGAACGTCCTTTCATTGCTGATGCAATTATTGCCAATCCTCCAAGCTTTGCCCATATTCATATTGCCGAAAAGATGGGAATACCTCTTCATATGATGTTCACGTAAGTGTGATCTGATATAAATCTTCATAGGTAGTCATACTGATGATCTTAGGATGCCATGGTCTCCTACCCAATCCTTTCCACATCCCCTCGCAAATATTCAATCTTCAAATGCAGATGTAAATATGACGAATTTCGTATCATACGCTTTGGTGGAAATGATGACTTGGCAAGGACTCGGAGATGTCATCAACCGGTTCCGTGAGCGTGCACTTGGACTAGAACCAATCAGTCTGATCTGGGCTCCAGGGATGTTAAGTCGTCTTCGTGTACCATATACTTACTGTTGGTAAGTAAATATGAATGTGTTGGGACCGTATTAACATTATGTAGGTCTCCAGCACTTATTCCAAAACCTAAAGATTGGGGTCAACATATTTCTATTTCTGGTTTCTATTTTCTGTCACTTGCCTCTTCTTTCACCCCAGAACCCGATCTTGCTGCTTACCTTGCCGCTGGTCCTCCGCCAGTGTACATTGGCTTCGGTTCAATCGTAGTTGATAATCCAGATGCAATGACAAAACTCATCTTTGAAGCTGTCAAAAAGACTGGCGTT
Organism: Chlorociboria aeruginascens; assembly: GCA_002276475.2. Taxonomy (NCBI): domain Eukaryota; kingdom Fungi; phylum Ascomycota; class Leotiomycetes; order Helotiales; family Chlorociboriaceae; genus Chlorociboria; species Chlorociboria aeruginascens. The sequence goes on along the minus strand of NCSK02000010.1, from coordinate 5,690 downwards.
CGAGCCCTGGTTTCAAAGGGATGGGGAGGATTAGGTGCCGATGCTCTTGGAATACCAGAGGGGGTGTTCATGTTGGGCAACGTACCTCATGACTGGCTATTCAAGCACGTCTCCTGCGTAGTCCACCATGGTGGAGCTGGTACCACTGCGGCTGGTATTACTCTTGGTAGGCCAACTGTCGTCGTGCCTTTCTTTGGTGACCAACCATTTTGGGGTGCCATGATTGCACGAGCTGGAGCTGGACCAGCTCCAATTCCTTTCAAACAATTGACAGCGGATAAGCTAGCTACCGCTGTCATGGAAGCCCTTAGGCCTGATACTTTAGCGAAAGCAATGGAACTAGGAGCACGAATCAAGGAAGAAAATGGTTGCGAAGTTGGTGGTAAAAGTTTCCACGATTTACTAGATGTTGACAATCTTCGATGTTCCCTTGCTCCAAGTAGAGTTGCTGTTTGGCGAGTGAAGCGTACAAAGACCCGTCTCAGTGCACTGGCTGCAAGTGTCCTTGCTAATGAAGGGCTTCTCAACTTTGCCGATCTCAAACTGTAAGCGAAGTGTATCTTCTTTGAAGTTGAGTACTAATAAAGCTTAGTTATCGTCCACGAGAGTATGAGACCGAGGATAGCCCATGGGATCCTATCTCTGGAGGAGCATCAGCATTATTAGGAACAATCGCTAGTTTAAGTATGGGTGTTGCGGACTTTCCCATCGAAATCTTCAAAGCTGTAAAACAAAAGAAAGCTGTAAATTCCAAGGCGGAGCCCACAAACAGTCCTAGCTCTGGTTCCCTAACTCCGACAACTTCCCAGACTCCTTCACAGATAGATCTTACTCTAGAGGGATCAGAAGATCAATCGATTGACGAGTCTCATTCTCCATCAGGAGGTACAACCAAAACATCTGAGAGCACCGATCGTTCATTAACAGAGTCTCGATCTACTGAGACTCCTCTAACTAGCACAAGTTCGTTATCGGAATTCCGTGGCGGAGCCCTAAGGCAGGCTCTTAAAGGTACTCTCGTCAGGTCTCGGTCTAATTCAAAGGATAGAAGTTCGCATTCCCGTACCTATTCCTGGGAAAATCACCCAGGATCACCGCGTAGAGAGGTTGATCCTAGCGAATTAACCCTTGATAATGCCATCGGAGCGGGTAAAGCAGTCCATCGTATTGTTGCAGCTGGTATGAAGTCACCTATGGATTTTACCTTAGGCTTGGCTCGTGGCTTTCATAATGCACCAAAGCTATATGGCGATGACACCGTTCGTCCTCAAGAGAAAATTGTCGATTTACAGAGTGGATTGAAGGCCGCCGGAAAGGTAATTGACCTTTTTGCTTTTGTGGTCCTTCTCTAACGAATTATAGGAATTTGGATATGGATTTTATGACGGAATATCCGGTCTAATCACCCAGCCAATTCGTGGAGCTGAAAAGGAAGGTACAGCTGGTCTCATCAAAGGTATAGGCAAAGGTATTGGAGGCCTCATCCTCAAACCAGGTGCAGGTAGGTTGCCTGCCTTTCTTTCTAGTCGTTTTGACACTTCTTTGTGGTTGTAGAACTTGGCTGATCTGGTAATGTAGCTATATGGGGCCTTCCGGGTTATACCTTCATGGGTATCCACAAGGAGGTTCGAAAGCTCTTTGGCGCCAGCGTTTCAAACTACATCATTTCTGCAAGAACAGCTCAAGGTTTTGAGGAATCGAAAACCGCCACAGCTATAGAACGTCAAGACATTCTTATGAGGTGGCACGAACACAAGAACGAGTATCAGAATGCCGACCAGAAATTCCGTGACGCAGGAACCCCCGAGGGCCATGAGACTGGCCGTCTCACACCCAAGGGCTTCTTCCAGACTAGACATCTTACATTCGATGAGAGAAAGAGACTCCATGAAGAGCGAAAGGCAAAGCGTGAAGAGCTACACAAATTACATAGCCAAGGTAGTTCCAGGAGTTGTCCATTCTGTCGTAAAGAAACACCACACGACCATACCCCTCATATTGAGCCGACAATTCCTGTTGCTCAAGTACGAGATCGTCATGTAATTGACGAATTTGAACATGCAATCAGTGCTTCTGTTGCTGCCACTTCGCGGGGTAATCCAGAGGAGGATATGATGATCGAGCGTGCTATCAGAGCTAGCGTTCGTGAACTCCAGAATGCTCAAGGATCAGAATCGGGTGACCAGGAGACTTTGAATCGTGCCATACGAGCAAGCATTGCTGAAGCTGGTCGCCGTCAGTCCACCGAGACCAGTCGCGCTGTTTTATCTGAGGAGGATGCCGAGCACCAGGCTCTTCTTGAGAAAGCTATTCAACAGAGTCTTCTTGAATACCAGTTGTCAAAAACGGAGACTGAATCGGTTCATGATGTTGAAGATGTCGATACTGATGACGACGAGAACGTAAAACTTGCTATCCAAATGTCGAAAGAGGCTGAATCAGTCCATGATACTGAAGATGTCGATACTGATGAAGAGGAGAACGTAAAACTCGCCATGCAAATGTCGAAAGAGGCTGAGGAGGCGGTTCCACCGAAAACAGAGGAAGAAATAGTCCTAGAATATGTTAAGAAACAGAGTCTCGCCGAGGAGGAACACAGGAAAACCCTGCTTCGAAAGAAGGAGGCTTCTCACAGCGATGCTGACGAAGAAGCCTTGAAACAGGCTATCGAGGAGAGTATGAAGACTCACGCTGGTTCATCCCACGGGACATGATTTCCTTTCCCCTCATCTGTTGTACTTGCATCGTTTACTTATACCCATGCTTAGAAACAATCTCAAGTGATTGTACATAGCGAATTTTATTTTTAAGTTGTGAAATTTAGTTTTAGGTGCACTACCTAGCTCTAACTCGAGCAAATACAGCCTTGTGCTAGAACGCCCTTGCAAGCGTTTTGCTAAGCGTAACATATTTCGGAATAACCTCATTTAGTGATCTCGCGTTCACCCTTCTTCCCATCTACATCCTACATCCTACTTCCTACTTCCTACTCACCCACAACTATCTACCAACCCCAACCTTGCCATCATTTGGCTACTCCTGGATACAATCACTGGTGAGTCTCACGGCGTTCTTTGAATATCTATTATCCCCCAATCCCTACCTTTCAGCCTGTGGGCGGCAGAAATGATAAATCTCACCCTACGTGCGTCTATTCCATACCATATCAACCTCAAGCTATTCAATGCATGTTCATTGTCTCAGTACACAGTCCGTCCTTGGTCTTCTCTAGATGCTGGACGATGGATTCGCTCTACTATAGCATCTCCCATCGCTTCACTTCTATGCCGAAGCATTGGAACGCTACCCAAGCTCATGTTCACATCTTTGGGATGGACGACCTCTTCAAGAAGAGGCGTCCAACTACATACATCTCTCATTCTTCATGCCCTCCTCCATTACGCATCTACTTCAGCGAGTTCTTGGACTGTGCTACTCTTGCTGTTCAGGCTATACTCCAGAGCCCAAACACTACTCCAACGCAGCCTATCCACCGCCATAGATGGTTGGTAACGGAGTTAGTTGCTTCTAGTAGTTCTTGTTCTTCACTTCTCTCACAGACATTTGGAAGCGCGTGTTCCCTTGGAGGCATCATGGCTACACATTACGTCTCTTAATCTTCACTCCATATATGGGACTACTTCTCTACCTAGTCCTCTTACCTTGATGTTATGCTAACACTTCAATGTGTAATTAGGCGGGCGCACGTGATATCGCATAAAATGGTGGACGCAAATGAAGCCAAAGGTGAGGAAGCGGGCAGCTCCTCACCTCTCACCAGTTCTTCACCTCTCACTCCACCACCACCGCTCACTCCGCCACATCAGGATATCCGATCTGCTGAGGATAATCCCCTTGTAGCACCTTTTCCTTCTCACTCTTTCAATCGCTCAATTCCTGAACCCTACCCGGAGACCCCTTGCCCATCCCGCGAGATGGATCCCCCACCTCCCCGTCGATCTTCCAATTCTAGACCCCTTCGACGCGTTCATGCTACCGTGCCGGAGAGTGCTCTTGTCCACTCGAGTGCTCCGCATGCTGGTCCTGGCAGTCGTTCAGCTGCTCACGACGTTCGATCTTACGCTCCCAATGCTCCTCTAGGTACTCCATTGGGTTCAGCCATCGAGCTGCAAACCCCATTTGCTGGCGAGGCCAACCTCTTTGAGGGTCTGAACAACGTCACGGCTCGGACTGGATTTACCAGGGAGAATTTTAATTTTACAGGCATGGGTCTGGCGAATATGTCTTCCCAATTCATTGGTGCCAATGTACATCCTCCATCTGGCGGTGCCAATTCACCTCTCCAATTCAACAATGCCAATGCTCCTCTCGAGTTCAACAATCAAGGCTCCATCATCGACCCGGGTTTTGTCATTGATGATGAAATTGGATCAATGAATACTTTGGATGCTGCTTCTGGAGCCGAGGACATTGATCACGTCAAGAAACAAGGCGACATCTTCTACCTCCATCGTGAACAAGAAGCAAATTATCGAGCCTATGGCGACGATTCAGCCGAATCTCAGGAGCACCTGCGTCGACTGGCCGTGATCTCAAGCATCGCCGAGTCCAATACACAATCCGAAATCAAGAAAGGCAAGAAGAAGATGGCAAAAGGCACGGAGAAGGTTGCACCCCCACCCCCCGAAGTTCCTATCGTTCCTATGGCAAAGCTAGCTATTAGTCATCTCAAGCGGCTCAAGGATAGCAAGAAGAAGGGAAAGAATGGCGATGATGGTGGCAAGTCCAAATGTCACTTCTGTGCCCACCAGGATGACTATGGTGTCACCGATAGCAAGGTTTGGATGAAGGTAGATGCGTTCCGCAGATGGTGCGGAGCCTGTCACTATACAGTCCAGCATTTCCAGCGGGAGATTGAGGCCTCTGACCCTTCCTTCGAAGCCCCTCCGGACGTTTTCGATAATGCCGAAGCTGAACTCGAAGCTACCGATCCTCTTCCTGAGCTGCCTCCCAATTCCTACATTAGTCTGATCGACAAATCCGATATTACACCACACATGCGTATCATGTTCTGTCGTGGTCTTGCTCCAAAATACGCGCTGGTTGATCCATGGCAGGCTCGCATCTGCGATGAGTGCTACGAGCAGAAGCTGGCCATTATCAAGCATAGGCATCTGGAGTGGTCGGACGTCATCAAGGGGCAAAAGCCGCAGGAGGACCGAAGCCACCTCACCCGATGCATGGTGTGCACCAGCATCGCGGTTAAGAGGTGTGCCGGTTGCCCCCTGCGGCTTTGTGCCGGTTGCCATTCCATCCTGGTTGGTTCATGTAAGTTCCCCCCCCTTTGAGGATTTGTATGTACACGGGCTCACATTCTGGCAGGCAAGTCATACTTGAACAACCTTTTCTACTACTATGGCCGAGACCACATCCGCAATGACGTGAGTCTCCTCTCGCAGTTAGCTTTCCGCTGTCGACTTGCGCTGACATATCTCTAGGCTTTCCTCCTCCGTGGCGATGGCGGAGGATACCAGCGAGTCTGAATGCAGCACGTCGGGATTACCGAGAGTGCGAGAGTCAATTACAAAGGTCAATGTGAACTTCGCCGAAATTGCTATGGAAAGGTCTGGTCTGTGTGCAACTCATCTGCCTGCCCATAGTAATTTCAGCGATTTTCACACTGACCTTTGTAATTGACTCTCGTACTACGAGGTATACCGGCGTGTTTG